>JBBJLR010000019.1:11824900-11840561 GCA_037577145.1 Brachypetersius gabonensis
GTGTGTGTGTGTGTGTGTGTGTGTGTGTGTGTGTGTGTGTGTGTGTGTGTGTGTGTGTGTGTGTGTGTCTGTGTGTGAGAAGCAAACAAGAAATAGGACAAATAGCAGAAAGCTTTAGTTTGCATAACTGTTCACCCACCCCTAAAGTCAGCGCTTTATAGAGGCAACTTTTGTGGCAATTACTGCTGCAAGTTGCATCGGATAAGTCTCTATGAACTTGCCACATCTTGCCATTGGGATTTTTGCCCATTCCTCAAGGCAAAACTGCTTCAGCTCCTTTGAGTTGGATGGTTTCTGCTTGTGAACAGCAATCTTAAAGTCTGACCACAGATCCTCAATTGGATTGAGGTCTGGACTTTGACTAGGCCATTCCAATATGTTTAAATGTTTCCCCATATATCATTCAAGTTTAGCAGTATGCTTCGGGTCATTGTCCTACTGGAAGGTGAACTTCCATCCCAGTCTTAAATCGCAGGCAGACTGACACAGGTTTTACTCAACAACAGCATTTCCTTCAATTCAGTTTTCAATTCAAAGTTCAATGTTAGTCACATCTAACCAGAGCACCTTCCTCCATGTATTTGGGGAGTTAGTGTTTAACACTAACTAATGCTCAGCTCTATGGAGTGGACGGCTTGTTGGACTTCATTTCACTAATTATGCGACTTTTGAGGGTAATTGGTTACAACAGAACTTTTTAGGGGCTTCATAACAAAGAGGGTGAATGCACATGTTTTTTTTACTTTTTTATATATATGTTTCTCATTTCACTTCGCCTATGTAGGCTATTTTGTGCAGACCCATCACATGAAATAAAATTTAAAACATGGAATGTAACAAAATAGGTAAAACGCCAAGGAGGTGAATACATTTGCAAGGCACTGTATATAAAGTACAATATCTTTTGCTTTAATAGTTGTAAAGCCAATAGAAAACAGGAAATGCAGTCAGGATTTTCTAGAGTTGGAAATGTTGCTTAAGCTACTACTTCATGTCTTGGAAGGCAGGATTTAATAGATTGATACACAGCTTTTGACATGCTATTTGAGCATGTAGCTCACTGTAATTGGCCATGTCATCAAGCATTAAATTAGTGATACATCCAGTTGTGCCCTGAAATGAGTGTCTTTAGCAAATCTGTCAGATATCAGGCTAGAATCTTCCTGACAGCTGTCCAGGGCAATGACAGTGAATTGGAACTCGGCTGCATGAAAGTATTCCCTGTTGTCCCTGCTTTGTATTTTTTGCCTTTTTGTGCTGTTTTGTCTTCATCTGCCCACTGTTATATGCTTATACAATAAAGAAATACTGACACATCATGCTTAAAAATATCTAAATGAAAAACTTGTCTACAATCAATGTTACATCCATTTTCATTTAGACTATTGGCCTCATCAGAGCATAGAGACAGCCGTTTTAAATGTTCTAAATTAGCTGCTCTCAGACCGGTCCTCTGGGATCCCCAGGCCACATTTTGACTCCATTACCATGTGTTGTCCTTATAAGTAGGGTTAGAGCAAAAATGTGGACTGCCTGGGGGTCTCTGTAGACCAATTTGAGGACCATATCTAAATGATAATCAGCTGATCACAAGCTCTGGAAAACACCGGTGTTGGTGCCTGATCTTAGTGCTGAAGAACAATGTAGAACAAAAAATCAGAATTTTATGTCTCCTAAACAATCAGTTTACAGGAGACCAAAAAAATTCTTAACTTAAGTTGTGTGCAGGTTCACAAAAAATATTTTTGGACTAACTGGAAAGTTATGAAGGATTGTCTGAAACTGTCTTCAGTTGGTTTAAAACATATTTAGAAGACAAGTCCTCCTTCATTACCACTTGACTTCAACGGTTCTGGCATGCCGGGTCTAAACTACAGGAACAGTCTTCTTGCTGAGTTATCCAAAAAAGACTGTTTGACCATTATAGCTTATTTTAAGTGCATCACCATAAAAACTGATAATGTGAACTGAGCATGTTACCCCTTATTAAGATCCCTACCCTGGGTAACTCTTGCAGAATTTATTTTAAAGTGTTGCTTCCTGTCTACAAATCCATGGTCTAATTGTAAACCTAACAGACCTCTCATTTCATTAGGCACTGGTCAGCTAGCAATGCTTACAATAGAGCATTTAACCCTTAAGCTGCCAGATAAAGTGCCCCAAGTATTTTCATCCGTCTATCCAGGTCAACTTTGATCAAAAAGCATGTGCAACTGATTTTAGCAAATGGAAGTTTTACCCAAGGACGTTTTCCTGGGATGGCACAGTGTGCTTGTCTGGCAGACAAACTCCAGTGAGCCGCATGGAGGGCAGTGGTGTCACCCCTACAAGCTGGAAAGTCCTTGCACTTCTTTTTAATGACTAAAATAGCTAGCTTTTCTTTTAGAATGCACTTCTTTTTAATGACAACTAATATGTCTTGTCATTCTTTTGTTTTTCTGCTGATTTATTTGATTTTATTTCTGACTTTGGGTATGAAATGTGATGTAAAAATAATCTTGCCTAACCTTGCCTTCCCATAACTCTAGGACATCATTACTGTAATCCTTGAGGACGAATTTGTACTTTACTTTACAGATCTTAATAATATTTCAGCTCACTTGCTGTGCTCTGGGCTACATACACACATTTGTTCACCAGACTGATTTATTTATAATGTGTAAATTATTTATGAAGCTCATTCAGAGCAGCTTGAATATTCCTTGAGGATGAGCAAACCCTATCCTTAAAGAGTTTGAGAGTAACTCAGTCACAGTGGACTCAATCTGGACTCAGTGGGCAGTCAGACAGTGGGCAGTACAGCCACCTCCTCTCTGTCCTATGACTCCTCCGGAGCTGTCAGAGGCTGTCATGTCACTTCGACACTAGCCAAAATGGGAACTGACATCTAAGGAGAGGATGGGCTTGGTTTCTAAGAAGCTGAAGTGAAATGGAAACTCCAACAATGATTCATTACATGATTTTGTCCATTAAAAAGGAAAGAAATAATACAATGATCGTGAGCAATGTGAATTATACATAACATCTAAGGACATGGACTAGGCAAGTTCTTTTTTGCGTTGTTTTAACATGTAGTTGTCAACCTTTGATATGGATATGTTTAATGATATGATACTTTGTGCCGTTTAGAATTTGATCCACAAAAACAGTGTAGCATGCATGCAGGTGCATATGCACAGGGCTTGCACAGCCTTCATGTAATTTAGACCCATTCATTTTTCAGATGCATGATATTTTGCTGCACTTCGTTCAGTGATATATCAGTACATGACATTGTTTTCCATATTATTTCTGATTCAATCATTCCTTACAGCTTGAACTTCTTGGAAGGCTTTTCTGTCAGAATTCTTGTCGAAACTTGTCTGATCAGAGTGAAGCTTATCACACTGATAAAGCCTGCTCCCTTCTCATTAGTCGGAGCTCCTGTCGTCAGTGTACGCTCTGAAATTAGATTGACATCCAAACTCCTCAAAAATACAAAGCAATTTAGATGATATTCATTAGAGCCGTGACAAAGGCTGATGGGACATTGACAGAGAGCACTTCTCTCTCAATCCCACAGTCATTTTACCATCACTGGAGCATTTGTAAAACCAATGGATTAACTTTCAAATGCCACAACAAAAAAAGCAAAGGCTTTGAGATTTAAATGGAACACACATAATATTAAGAACTGCTTCAAACTGCAGATATTGAAATATTTGTCTATAGTAACAAGTTCAATTTATGGACATCATATTCTAAATCTACACATCATTCTAATTCAAATCCCACTCTTCGTTAAATTCTTTTTGCTGCAATGCTGCACTGTGGATTGAAAATAAAAACATTACATACATTTCTATCAAGATAACAAATTGCTAACATTATTATGGATTATAGTTACTGTGAATAATATAATAATATATAATTCAGTGAATATGTAATGATTAGAAAATCAACTCAAAATCAGAGAATTAGGTTTAAACCATGACATCATATGTTAAATCTATGATTAATAATATTGATTCAATTTGTGTGTGACAATTTATAAATATGGTATCAGGAAGAAAGACATATAATGTTAAAACAAAATTTATTATTGCAAATTTTATTAAAATGTAACGATTTGTACATTGTACAATGTAGTGAATATTCATGTCATGCTATGTTTTTGTGGATATACATTCAATGAAAATCATATTTAAATAATAATAAAGAACACTGAAAAGATTTCTGCAGGAATCACTGAATTAAATTCAATAATTTAGATACAGGTAGAGATACACACCAGTGAACTGTTTAATAAGCTTACAATAACCACCAATAACAGATGGTGGGGTGTTGCAAAAGAATATGCAAATACTTTAAACCTGTGAAATGCAAACTGCCATGGCATTGTGGCTTTCCTTAAATTAGAAAATGCTTCAAATATTAATGCAGTAATAAACTCAAATAATATGAATTAAACAACTGCCAAAAATATTTAAAAATAAATAAATATATGATTTTGTAAATTATTAAAGTAGCCCTGTACATATTTGTACAGTCATTGCAGCCACAAATATACATACCTTTACCTACTTTATCTCTACCAAAAAGAACAAGAGCGGTTTCCTTTTATGTCATACATTGCCTACCATCACACATTTTTTTCTGAGAAGCAGAATTAAGTGCCTCTTATGTCATATCTTGCGAGATGGAATTCGTTCCAAAGGAATATGATTTATTTTGCACATTATGATAACAGAGTTCTTTGTGGGATTTTTTTGTCAAACTACAATACACCTTTTGTACAAATAACACAGATCACAGTTCATGTATTTCAACGTTTATAAATATCTTCTTTCTTTAATGAGATGCATTCAGTCATGCTACATCTGTTGTGAGATATTACAGGAATATTATACTGGGTACAAATGCTCTGGACCTGCAGCAGGCGAGAGAGGAGGCACAAAAGGTCCTTTGAATGCCTTTGATTGCCTTGGAATCTTCTTGTTGAGGTTCTCACAAGAAAAGGTCGCCAAGTCCCGCATTCTAAAGCCAAGATGTGACTCCAGGTGACAGAGGTATGTTGAACGGGTTTGGATTTGTATGGCACATTCGCTACAGAAAAATACTGGGTGACCAGAGTCAACGTTTTTCAGAAACTTGGTCCTACCTGTTCGCCTCAGCTGATATTTCACATTAGCCAGCCAGTGGCTGATGGTTGTCATAGACAGACCTGTAACACGCGAGATGACCAGCCTTTCTTGGGGGCTTAAGTCCGATATGACATACTTCCCGTCAGCTGTCTGTCTGAGGCAGGATGTGAACTGGGCTTGCAGAATCAGCAAGTGTTGGGGATTCCAGTGTGACTGCCTGCCCTTGCGTTTGTGCCCCATAGACATGTCCTCTCCCTCATCTGGCGTGTGTGCACCTTCGATCTCAGACCGTTCGACTTTATGGAAAGGCATCGGATTCTTCAAGACATGAGTGTCGGACAAGTTTCGTAGCATGTCCGATATGTCTGAGAGGGCACCCTCATGCACTGGGCTGACCGGAGTGCATATTATATCTGATAAATCAGTCCTGGTCATACCAGGTCCAGAGGAGCTTAACACTTTCTCTGAGAGAGAAGCAGCTGGTAGACATTGCCTTCTTTTCCCTTTTGATAAATCTATTGGTTGGTCTTTGTCAATCTGTTGAAAATCTAGTTTCAATGGCTCCATTTTTGAGGTTGATGCTGGTGGTGCAGCTACTGCAGCCCTCTCTGCCATGGTGTTGCTCATCTTGAGAAGCATACTCATGGGGTCCTGGACTGATTTCACAGGTTTGGCCACTTTACCGAGATGAAGGTTCATTACTGACTGGAGTGCATTTAGAGGACTAATAGAAGGTTGTTTCGGCTCAGGGTGGATAGTTATTACAGTGCTATCTTCACATAATGATAAAGAAGACACAGGGGGCTGTGCAAAGCCTTCTATACATGTAAATGGACAACTCTCATCTGTGATCTTGGCTGGGTCAATAACCTTGCTATCTGAGTTCCCTAGTGTTTCACTAGCCTCAACTACTGGGGAACTGGATGCCGAGTTCCTGTCTGTAGTTCTATAGGGGGAGGTTATGAAATGCCTTTCTGGAGAAACTTGCCCATCAGTTTTTTTCCTCTGTTCCTTAACAACCCTAGCTGTTACTTTCCTCACCAACTCCTCCATTGCATGCAGATTCACTGTGGGTGAAGGGGGTCTCGGTGGGGGGTCTGGAGACATCATTAGCTGGCTTTTGTCTGCTGACTGAGCTTCCATGTCTGGCACTAGTTGTTTTATGGAGGAAACACGTCCCATATTATAAAAAGAAAGCCTTGTGCTACTCTGTAACTGATAAGCAGCATGAATGCTTGGGTATCCTCCCCAGCTTGGTGTTCCCTTCTGTGCTTTGTTGATGGCAGAAGTAACAGTGTTCTCCAATGACTTGAGGATATCAAGGTTCACCTTTGGACTCTCTTTCAGATCGTCCTCAGTAAGATAATCAAATCTTGAAGATAAATTATATCGCTCATCTGCATCTTTCTCCATTACTGGTTCTTTGCTATTTTTTTCTTCCAGCAAGATCTTCCCTTGAATTTCATCTTTAATAATGTTTTGAGTGGGAGAAGTAGTAGGTGAGTATTCTGTGTTTCCAGCTGATGATGTAGATGGAATCTGAATTTCTGTTTGGGTTTTTTCATCACTCATTTTAACAGGAAATAGTACTTGTTCTGAAAGGCATTCGTCTGTTTTTCGAAGAGAGTTGCTGGCCCCGACAAAGTGACCAGTTAGCATAATGTGGGCAGTTAATTGTTGTAAAGATTCATAGGAGCTCCCACACTCCATACATCTCAAGATCTGAGATTTTAGTTGAGTAATACTACGCATGCCGTTTTTGTTTGGGTGATCATCCTTTTTCATAATATCAGAAATGTTGAAAAGATCATCATTTACCTGAGTCCCTTTAGAAGGCCTTTTCTGTTCTGCAGTATTCAGTTTAGCCATGTCTAATTCCACAGGTACTCTTTTTTTGATAGAAGACAGAACTTTACTTCCAATGGTCATTCCAGTATCTTTCAGAGGCACTTTCTGGTAATGTTTGGTCTTGATCATGTGCACACTGAGGTCTTGCAAGGACTCAAAAGAGTGCCCACAGTACATACAACGCAGGACTTTCTGAGCATCCTCCTTTCCCTCCATTTCCAATAAAGAACGTTTACGTGGCTTGGACCAGGTCTTGGCCCCTTTTCCAGCTTTTTCGATGTTGTCATCTCGATAGTGTCCAGAGTCATTCATGTGAACTGTAAGATCAACCAGCGTGTCGTAAGAAGCACTACAGCTTTTACAATGGAACTTGCTTGCACCAGTGAAAATAGACCCATAAATTCTGGCACTTTGGCGGTAGAGCTGAACAGTGCTGAAAAGACTTGGCTCCATTGCTGGATGAAGTTGTTTTTCAGAAACCTGTTGTAAGGTTTTTGCAATTGCAGACTGGTGCCAGTCAAAGCACCCACCTCCAGGGCTGCTGTTGGTGCTGCTGCCGCTGCTGCTACTCTCTGATGTTTTCTCTGTACATGGTTGAGAAGGACTGAGACTCAGTGAGGACCAATAGGAGTTAGAGAGAAAACTTTTATAAATGGCCTTTATCTGTTCCAGACTATCTGAACCACACACTGATTTATCAGATCCAACATAAAGGCTGTCTTTCATAGATTTTTCCATGGTTTTGATTGCAAGGTTTTTGACATTTGAAATGGGTTTATCAGACTCAAGAATGTGTGATTCACTTTTATTCTTTGAAATCTGAGGCGGAGAAGTGCACTGTTCATCCTTGGAATTTTGGAAGAGACGTTTCTTTTTGTAGTAATCATCATTGTCCGACAGCTTCCCACTAGTTGCTGACTGTTGCCTTTCCATTACTTCAATTTGCAGGTCAGGCTCCTTAACATCTTCTGAATCATAAGCTGGGAAGAAAAAAATAGACCAGTTAAGTCCACAAAAGCACAATTTTATATTTTAATAAGAATCACTATTAAAGAACCTGGCAGAGAAAGGCAGATCAGTTAGGACATAACATTCAACAACAAACCTGGCATTTCAAACCTGTCATGCATATCCAGACCTGAAATAGCTTCCCAATGAGCTACTTCAGCTAACTTTCAGACTCCTTCAATTCTAAGTATCTACAATGGCTGCATCATTTAATTTACTACGTGGCTGTGCTTGATCTGTCTTGCACGTGGCTGTGCAAGACATGTGAGAAATTATTAAAAATGATCACATGCTTTTATTGACATCTTTTAATAGTCACTTGTCACTCTTAGCCTTGACCCTGAAGTGTACTGATATGGACATTTTGAATTGGGAATGAACATTTTTGAGTTTCCCTTTCTCTTACCACCACTGATGCAACTAATGAACTAATTAACAAGCCCATCCTAATCTAAACTCGTTGCATGAGCAGGGAAGCCAACATTCAAAGCTGTGGTCTCAAAGACCAGGACTGAGAAACCCTATATAATTTTTGTTAACATGGTTGGATGTTTTATTTCAAATTTAAACTTTAAAAAAGCCACAAAGGATTCTTTAAATGAAGCCACTAAAGCACCAGTGCACTTATCTTGAGACATGTAACTGTGATGAACAGGTACAGGTAACATTTTAACATCATCTGAAGATTTTTTACCATCTTAAAGGTTCTACCAAAAAATTATATTATATGCAGGGTTTTTTTATTAAAAAAAAAAAAGATTATTCAGGGAACCAAAGATGATTCTTCTATGGCATAATGATTCTTCTGTTGCCTCACTGCCATTACTTTTCCACATCTAGTAAATGTTTTTATCAGTCTAGGAACTAGACTGTTGGTGTAAAATTATGTAAGAATACATTGTTTGTTTTTTAAGAAGATCATCAACCAATATGAAATGTATTCGTATCCAGCAAGATCTTCCCTTGAATTCCATCTTTAATAATGTTTTGAGTGGGAGAAGTAGTTGGAGAGGATTCAGTGTTTCCAGCTGATGATGCTGTAGATTGAATTTGAATCTCTGAGATTCAAATTGACTGCCTATAACATGACATTTTCAAATATCAAGTACTTATTGCTAAATGGATGTCTTCCCAACCTTTGGCTGTGCAAGAACAGCATGACATATAACATTACTGCAGACTTGGTTTCCAGAGTTAAAAGGATAAAATGCATGCCATTGTTTGTGAAAAGAAAAGCAGGCAGCTGCTACCATTTGGTCCATACTTCCACATGTCCACATCCCAACACACACCTGTGCACAAGCGAATAGATGAGAAGGGAAAGGAAAAGGACAGATACGTTGGGAGGTTACGAGGAAAGACACAGGACGGCAATGCATAAGCCGGCTGTCACTTCGCATCCTTTCTGACGACAATTCACCTTGGACAGGTGACGTGTGGGGAGAAAGGTGTCTGGCGGAGCACCTCTATATGACAGATTCAAGGGGACACAGTCGCCCCTCTTGCTGCCAGCTGCCCTCAACTCAGAAGCACCCATCCACCAACCGTCCCCTAGGACTGATGATCCCCCTTCTTGACAGCCTGTCCCCTACTAGTTCGACACTGTCACTCTCACTCTGTAAGTGGGACAAACGCTCCTTTGAAAGCCACACCAAACTTGCCCTTCTCCGTTCCCCTCTATTCATTCTTGTTTGCGTGCGAAGCTTTGGTGAAGTTGCTCATGTCAGGTGCTTTTCTAATAGAAAGTGTTAGATTTGTCAGATATTTTGGTCCTAATGCAGAGGCAATTCAAATGCGTCAAAGCACCCACACAGTCCCTCTTCTCTTTCTTGCTCTGATTGTGCACACAAGATCTAACAGGACAGGGAGTGTTAAAGCACAAATAGCTCTCATTTCAAATGATAATACACAATCTTATGAGGCTGCGCTTCTCTCATTTAGCCTCTCACTAGATGTCAGCCAGGATGCCTGCAGGGCTGGGGCTTTAAAGGATAACTGGCAGGTGCAGGCCAGTCTTATTCCCCCTCTAGATTTGGATTGTCACTAGGTATCCATTACCTGCCAATCTTCTCTGATCATTCCTGACAGCCTTGATCAAAGAGTGTCATTTGAACTGCCTGGTTTGGCATGGATTCCTAAGCAGCTTGTAAAAGGGTGAACCAGGTGTAAATACAATGACATGATCATTTTCCTGCCTGCTCATATCCCAGAGACAATTATGGTGACACAATGAGGACTCTAAACACAAAACGTTTTATTTTTCAAGGATAAAAAAAATGCTGAAATAAAGTACAGGACAGCATCTACCTAAGGGGGTGGATAAATGATAAACACTCTAATCCGTTCCATTCATGAAACTCTTGTGTTGTAGATTTATGAGTTTGGACACAGCCTGAGCCGTGCAGATGAAGTAAGGGTCTGTTAAAATCATAAAACAAGCTAAGCACAAATGCAACCTCAAATGAATTATATTCCATCTCGCAAGGCAACTACCATAACCAATTATTCCTCACAGGCTTGATTGACAACCAAGGTAATTTATTTAGTTAATAAAATGTGACGTGTGCTTTGAGCTCTGAAAAAAAGCCAGAGGGAAAATTAACAGGCATCCACATCTTTCGATTTATGTAACTATTATGTCTAGCTCCACTTGCCATGTCATTAGCCCCCATAACATTACTGAACGCATACTTAGAAAAACAGACAAGAATTTGGTCAAGTATTGTGTGTCAGACTAAAAGGTTATCCTCTGAAAATCTATAAAAGTATAATGAAGAAGCAAAACACATTTAACAGTAGTTTTAAAATGCGCTGGTGCTCTCAAAGCACTCACAAGCATATCACCATTACTTACCACCCTCTTAAGACTGTGGTCTGCAGAAGGGGTGGATTATAAGCATTTGTAATAGATAAGGCTTTATAATAAACCTAAACACAAAGAAATTATATGAGATCTCTACCGCTGCATGCCTAGAGTAATAAACATAAGACAATATCATACAAATATAGAGGAGAACTACTACAGATCAGAAGTAAGAAAAACTACTGGACACATAGAAGTCAATCATTGAAAATCAACTTTTCCCAAGACTGTTTTTCAAAAGTGACAGAATTGTTTGTCTGGTATGACATGGGCTCAGAATGAGTGATACAGGTGACTTGGAAAATGCGTGCACCTGAGGCAATGCTAATAGAGTCCTTTTTCCAAGAAATATATCAAGTCATTATGATGCTGATCATTCTTTGGTGTTATCACTGGATGACAGTCCCACTGAGTACATTGTGTAAAAAATACAACACTTACAAATTCATATTGTAGGACCATTCTTCCTAATGATGCTTTTCCCAGTCAAAATGGCCTTTGCTACAGCTCAAGTAAAAATAAGATTAGAGTGTCAAAACACATCCTGTCCTGGTTTGCCAGTGTCTGGAGAAATTTAATTGTAATCAAGGTGTAAATGTACTATAACTTCATTTCACAGACAAATAAGAGAAATTATATTGAAGGTGGACATCTGCCCTCTTTACTCATTAGTAAACCAACCTGACCAGTTACAGTAAATGAAATTCTACTACTGAAATTCTACCTGACCCAAAATACACTTTCAGGGGACATATCTCTCTAATTATCACTCTGCATGCCTTTGATTCTGTTTTCCCCTTGACAGTGGTATGTGTGATGTGCCTCAGCTGCCAAGAGTGACTGGCAGCGATTCTGTAGGAGTCAAAGCCAGCAGCTGCTAAGATGATGGTCTACCAACAAAGAGTTCCGCAAGATGGATTTCAATTATAATTCCCCTCTAGAGGGAAAAGGTGAGAGGTGGGGAGTGGGAAAATTAACATAAAAACACAACAGCCTCTCTTTCTCTCTCTCTCTCTCTCTCTCTCACTCACGCAGAGCTTTGGCCCCAAGTTACACTCCCCTAATTAGCTCTTAGCAGCTTGCAATTGATTTCACACACTGACACACAGGCAGAATAGTTAGTTTAGGGTAAAATACAGGGGTCCTGCAACGATCCCGCAATGACCACCCACTAGACAGCTGGTGTCCACTAACTAACAGAAAGAAAGCAAGGCCATCCATCACAGAGCACACATCTAAAGCTTAGTCTCTGCCTCTCTGCCTCTCAGGTTACAGGCTTACATGGCCTGTCTAAATAATATTCACTGTGATGAATGGTCCTGCAAGCCTCCTACCTATCATTAATCTCTTTCTTTAAAGGAGCATCTATCACAGAGCTGTGGGAGAGCACAGTAGGGTTCATTCTGAGGGCAGCCAAGCTTGAGTGATGCATGTCACTCTGCGCTCGGGCAGGAATGTGCAGGCATGAACAAATGCATATATGAGCGTGCAAACACATATGCATACACGCGCTCAGAATAATCTCAAGAACAGCTGCACACACCGCCGTCTACAAAGGGATACTAATTCGAATGTGCGGTCCAGGCCGCAAACTGCACTCTCGGAGAACCGTTGCACTCGGTAGCGAAGCCATGGTGAACTGCATCATTGTTGGCATCACATCAATAGCTCAACTTATTCCAATATGACTTGGAATAAAGGCCATTTCAATAATGTACATTAAACTGACTTGTTTTTGTTTTCCTTACTTCTCAAAGTTACCATTTTGCTAATCCAAGCTTCTGTTGTGACAGCAACAATACTCATGTGACTGCATTACCTTAAATTAGAACACACTTGCTCTCTCATTCTCTCAACATGTAATACATCTCTTTCTCTAATTAATCAAGAGCTCTCTTCTAGCAAGGCCCTAAATCTCTCAGCAGCACAACTCACAAAGCTCTCTTCTCATTTTTCACAACTGCTCTCACTTTCCTCCACACTCTACCTATAGCCCCTATTCCGTATCATCTCTATCGTCCTGCGCATTGTCTGTCTCTCTCTCTTCCTCCAAAATGTCCTGTGGTGTCTCTCCAGCACAGCACTTCTTTCTCTCCGCCCAGTGTGTGTCTGGGAAAGTGTGTGTGATAGATGACAAGTGTCAGAGTGTCAGAAGTACAGGGTGGAGACATGATTAACGACTCTGCTGAAAGGGTAATTGACGGTTTGGCATGGTGCTGATCTTCTCCACCAGGGTTTGGTTTCTGGACCCCTGAGGGATACACTGACTCACTTTCCTAAAAATGGAGCACAGACAAAAAAGCACCTCTCTAGAGAAAGGAGGTGCATTCCTGTTTTCCAGAAAGAAGATTGAGGTCTTCATTGTCATTACAGTGAAGAGATGTCAGTGAAGAGTCTGCTGCCATAATGGTGAAACTTTTGTGCGACTGCATGACATTCAGAAGGCTGTGTATAAACGTTCAGACATTGAGTATTGAGAATTCGATTACACAGTTAAGCAAGATTGGTTAATTAATTACAGAAGCAATCAGTACAATGCAGACTACTCAAATTAAAGCATTCAATGTATTTTAATATCATAGACATTGTTTAAAAAAAGAATTTAAAAAATCCACAAAAAACTCTAAAGTTAGAAATCTCTTCTTTAAAGGGGGAGGAAAATGTCCTTCATTTTAATGTACATCTGTGTAGCCCTATGGGACAAGTCATTAATTTTTTTAAAGATGTTGAATTGAGCAGATTAACAGTAATAATGCATTAATATGTGCAGACTCTGCAAAGTATGTGCACTTATTTTCCCTTAGAAAATGATATATATTCAGTCTGATGAGTAGCGCCTAACTTTTGCATACAACGGTAGATAATGCAAAAAGAAAGTTCGAGTGATCCAAAAATGTAGAAAAACAACATTGTTTTTATATAAAACACAAACAGTGTAAAATTAAAATAATACAGATGATAAGTAAACATTTAAGAACAGACATGCACTTCAGGTTTGTTTCTGGGCATCTGAAGAGTGAGTGAAGGCACATGGAGTTTGTTCACCTTTTCTCTGCCTGCAGTTTGGCACACTAACCATGATCCTCATGGCATGGGTTAGGCCTGTGAGATGGAGCTCAAAAGACATATGTCAACGGCTGTGGGAGGCCAGATCATTAAGGAAGTTCATTACAGATGCAGTATGAAGCACTCACTCAACCCCGCAGGAAAGTGGTGGTGGAACATCCATTATGTTATGGCTGAGAATGAAAAATGTTGACCTCCTCCTGCACCTTTACAAGCAAAACATTGACTCACAGGCAAAATCCTTTGGCTGGGCTGGACACAACCACATAGTGCTCATGTCTGTGTACATCTGTATGTTCCTCAGTGTGTAAGTTTAACTTTAATCTTGCCTTAAATACTGATTAGCTGAGCTGCGGTGTTAATGAATGGTACTCCAGCAGCGTGGGAGCTGATGGCCATGATTATGGGCATGTCTGGTTATGTTGACACGCTGTGTGATTACAAAATGGTGGGCCTCTATAGCTTCGCTCCCTTTCATCACCTCCATCATCAAAAGCAGTCTCTGCGTCATTCACGCATGACTGATGGCTGCCTGTCCGGATGACCTCCTCCACACCTCAGATCTGACAGACTCTGATCTCCACCCCCTCACCAACACACACACACACACACAGCCACAGAGCAAGGCCTGGAATCTAGCCCAAAGCCGGTGTGGGAGTTGGATTAGACTTTCTGAGAAATGTTTTGGTTAGAGTGGCCTGCAAGAGCCTTGTGGTTTTGTCTGATGAACTCATGTTAATCAACTCTGACTGAAACAGCACCACCCGAATCACCAGGTTGGAACAAAGTACAGTCAGTCAGAATAAATATGGTGTCTACAAGAAACTCAAAATACGAATTAGATGACCAACCTGTTTACAAAGAAGAAGTTTCAGATCATTTATTTTTTTCATTATAAAGCACTGGGACTGTTCCATTCCTGGCTGGACCCAGTGCTTGTTTTCACCTGAAGTGCTAAATTAGATTAAAGTAATAGTAAAGGACTGCAATAGCATCGAATATCAACTTGATTACATCAAAGCACCAGAAACCTAATTTGACTTGGTGACAGGGCACGCAGCTTGTCATTTCCAATCATTATGGCTGTCAGGAATCCATCACATTTACAGCTAATTAGGTGTGTACTAATGAAGCTGGCAAAATGACTCTTCTTTTTTTGCAAGGCTCACCAAGCCAGAGAAAGTAAAGGAGAGGGAGGGTAGGGGTGCAGGGAGTCAGGGAACAAATTATAGGCTTAAGTACACACGTAAGTACTAAACAGCTTTTTTAGCTTCAACTCTTTATCTAGGAATTATTAGACATGCTCTGAAATCCAACACCACATACAAAACTGATGGCTCTCCAAAACCACTTGTGAGCTGTAATGTGTACCTTTTTTCAGAGTGAATTATAAATCAAATGCAATCCCAGCCCCTCTTTTAAAACCCATTGCCACTACTATTCCACATCCACAAAAATGTGTAGACCCCAGTGAAGCATTCTGATGAAATAAAAGCCCCGGCAAGCGTATGGGAAAAGAATGAGAGCACTCACATGGCCCCGCTCTGATTGACCATTAAAGCCTTTGATGGATGAGGCTGTCACGGGGATAACAATTAAATCCAACATGAGACAAAGCTGTTCTGACAGGCTAGTCTAACGGAGCAAGCCATACCCCTCCATTAACCCCCCCTCACCACACACACACACACACACACACACACACACACACACACACACACACACACACACACAAACCTACTATAGAAAGCAA
>JBBJLR010000019.1:11855813-11868354 GCA_037577145.1 Brachypetersius gabonensis
ACACACACACACACACACACACACACACACACACACACACATATATATATATATATATATATATATATATATATAGTTTTGTTTTGAATGTATTTTGATAATTTGGGCCAGATCTAAACCCCACTCTCCAAGTGATCACCAACTGTGCCAAATAAGACAAGACACAAAGAATTTAATCAGTTTCCAGAATGTCACCATCACTGCCTACAGAGAACGACCAGACTGGTTAAAGAATGATGTGGATGGTTCTTTAGCTGCGTCAATGGTTCCTCTCTATTAGAGTTGTATTTACACTGCAGACCAGAAGTTTGGGCATATTTAAAAAAATTTAACCGGCTGGCTTTGAAGTGTAATGTAACAATATACAATGTAAGTGCAATTTAATGGATGCAAAATAACCCCACATCCTTGCAGCATAGATTCACAGCAGTCTTTCCAGCCATTTTTGGAAATACTCTCCCAGCACCTTTTCAAGCACACAAACACTTCTGTCTCATTTGATAGATGCTCATTTTGAACTAGCCTGTCCACCTTGTCCCATACAGCTCAAGGGTAGACTGGGGAGGTCAAGACATCATTTTCAAAACCTTTTGTTTTTCTTTGGGTTGGCTATGAGTGATATTGAATACTTACTGATACTTTAACTTTAATTATACTTTTCTTTTTTCATGAATGTCAAAGCACTAAAGACAGATCAGTCTTCTTCAAAACCAATAGTTTGAGTCTACGTGGCTAAATAACATTACTGCAGACTAGGAAATATTGCAATCTTTTGTAATATAATTTTTAAAAGTAGTATATTGTATTTTTTTTATTCAAAATTCTATCTAGAGTAGTTAATTGAAGAGCATTTCAAAATGGTTCTATATTTATTATGTACTTTTTACAGTGAAAAAAAACAAAAACTCAAGTTAATGACCACAGTGATGCTGCTATTCAGGTTATTTTTATACTTCATTTCTATTTTGTTTGCAGTTGCCTGATATGAGATTTTTCCCGTTTTTCCACTCAGCCAGTTTGATAACTAGACATGTTTCTTATCCTTGCTCTCATTACAAAACTGTTCAGTGTGATTGTGAACTATGTCTTAAATAACTTCACTGGTGTTAGCATGTTTATCAGCATGACTTATGCACCTTGGCAATGATGCTTGCAGAGCTCCCTCTGGTCCTGTAAGGGTCCTCAGGATGCACTACACCGTTCCCTCTTAGTCCACCAGGGGGCTCTGCAGTCTCACTCCTGCGCTGCAGCACAGCACCGGGTTGCTCATAGTGTGCTGCTTTATTCCAGTCCTGCTGTAGAAACAACCCACAGCGTTTATGCACAATGCAAGACAAGGAAGTCACAAATGGATGTACTTGCACTTCATCATTAGTGAGTAATTTCAAACAGTGTGGGAACAAAAGCTGAATACATATTAAAAGCAACAGAAACAAAGGAAATGTGACAGGTTTAAATAAATACTTAAAAGAAAAGTTAAGCATGAATCAGGTTAACTAAATAATGTGAAAAGTGTAACAGAATGCAAGAACCTAAATGAAACAAACCTTCCAGTGAGGAACTTTTGATGTGGGTGAGGGGGAGTTTGATCCAGGGGAGTAATTAAAGAATGGGGACGCAGGTGCTACGAAAGACAAAGGCCTGATGGAGCCATTATATGTGTGAGCAGGGCGGAAAGTAGCGAAGGATGAGCCAAACTGTGGAGATGGAATGAAATTTGATCAGATGGTCAGAATGTTTATGGAGGACAGACTCCATTGAGCTCTGAGGCAGCAAACAAAATTATAAACGCAAGACGTGTAAAACCAAGGCAAACTTGATGTAGTTCAAAAAGTAGAGAAAGAAGAAATTAAAGGAAAAGCAAAACTATTATAACAGGATGAAAGTGCTGAGCTTGACAGTGTGTTTACTACTGTTTGCTACTAATGTTTGCTACTAAGAACTGAACTTGCAGCCTGGGCTGCTGGCTGAGAAACTCACAGCTGTGGGAGATCCACATTCACTGAGTGACTGGCACGTCTCGGAGCCTTCAGAAGACGCAGAACTGGATGATTTCTGTGAAGAGGGGGCATGGAGCAAGGTGTTATAGAGTTCGGCACTGAAATGCCAATTTAAGAATTTCATTTGTCCAATCACAAGTCCAGATACAGTATATAGAAAAGTACTGGGACACCTGATCTCTCCACCAACAGGGACTTTAGTCACATTGGTTTCAGATACATAGACTTTAGAGATGGTCTCCCCTTTGCGGCTATAACAGCTTTCACTCTTCTTTAAAGGGTTTCCACAAGATTTTGAAATGTTTCTGTGGGTAATTAGTGCCCATTCATTCTGTAGAGCACGTATGAGGTCGGGGCTCTGTGTGGGCCAGTCAAGTTCTTCCACACTGAACTCATCCAGTCTTTTTGTACTTTGCTTGGTGCACTGGGGCACAGTCATGCTGGAATAGAAAAGGTTCTTGCCCAAACTGTTGGCAGCGTGGCGTTGTCCGAAATGTGTTGGTTTGCTGAAGCATTTAGATTACCCTTCACTGGAAGTACGAGGGCACCTGAAAGTCACCTAATTAAGAGGTGTGTCCCAATACTTTTGTCTATTTGAATCTGAAAATAAAATGCTATCAATTACAGTCTAAACAGAAGGTAGACTGTAATTATTAGATACAATAGCTAATCACCTGGCTGGTAATGTCTGAGGGCATGGGAGATGGAGGTTTGGAGTGCACGTTGGCATCTTGAGAGATGAAGCCAGAATCATGAGAGGAAACGCTGCTCAGGCGATGAGCCCCTCCTGGTGGCAGATGCACCAAGCTGCTAGAAAGAGAAATACAACTTATAGCACTCTATAAATTGAACAATTTAATGCATTATCCTATTATTCCTTTTAATTCAGGTAGTAAACTTCTAGAATCAAGCCTCAATTTAGTTTGTCATGCTGTAGTTTGGCTACATTCTTTATTTCATTGGATTGTGGCTCATTCATTGCTAATTTTCCCAGTCATGAGGAAAGAGGACACTTTTAAAGCACATCTCTCTGTCACACATGAACCCACATATTTGCATTGTATTACTGAAACCAATGAATGAATCACATTAGAGTGACATTAGGCCAATGTTAAACAACTGTGATAGATGAGAACCTGCACAAGCTGCTCTTTCTGGAGCCTGTGCTGCTGGGGGAGGAGGGGGGAGTCTGGTAGGACCAGCTGTAGTCAGAACCCTTCAGATCCAAAATCACCTGGTGGAGCAAAGCACAAGTTATGTGGGAAGTCGACCAAACCAGAGAGAGAGAATAGACTGCTAGTCGGGTTTATAGTATGTATTAATGACATAAGTAATGGCTTTGATTTCTTTATGTGTGGCTGTATCTAATTAATACAATCTAGTGATGTAAATATCTGACAATACAAACGGATCTGACTTTGAGTCGTTAGGAGAATATCTGATGCATCATAACATCTCTAATTCATCATAGTTTGATACAGTTTGACTATTCCATTATAATCCTTCTTTAGTGTAACTGCACTATAAACATGGCAATAGAAAGCAGCTAATGAAATCAATGTACCAATTTTTTATCCCATATTTGAACATACCATGAGAATTGTATAGTGGTATATGTGCCTGTACTTTACTGAACAGTAACATATTAACTGTATATCTAAAGCTGAAACTATACCTGAGGGGAGTCCGCATGAGAGTATGCAGCTAAATTTCCAACTGAATTAAATGTACTGATGAAATGAACTACCAAGTGCACCAAGTGCAAAGTGTTTGTGTATTTTAAGAGAGCACCTGTTCACTGGCCTCTGGTAGTTTATGAGGATCAGTGGTCAGCACAGTGAGATCATCAATGATGGCCTGGAGATGAGTGACCTCTCCCAGCATCAGTATCTCTCCATTCTGAAAATCCACAGCACATAAAATGAGCTCGGATGTTGTATCAAGACCTTGATTAAACTTGCTAAGATGGCTTGAAACACCGAACACTAGTAGAAACCCATTAGTAGGATGTAACAGACAATTTCATCAACTTTTCGCAAATTCTGAAATGAATTTTGGGTGTTTCCCAATGCAAATTATGTCAAGTATGGACTCTAGGGAGACTGGAGCCGGCATGTTCAGCTCAGGAGTCCAGCCTCCAAGAGGACAGGAGGATGCAGTATGTTCAACCTGGATTTGAAACAACAGCATACTTGCCAACAGCTCAGCTCAACACAGCTATCATATATATATACGTACCTAAAAAAAATTAATAAAACCTTTAGAAAATGTCTAATATGGATCAGGTGATGGTCGTTAGGTAGGTCTTCTTTTTACTTCTGTGAAATGCTTTGTCATCATCCAAGTCACATCCTTGGTATTTCTTATGTACTGTAACTGTTCTTGTGTCATGGCTGATGATGCTTCTCAAGCCCATGAAAACACAAAGAACACACATCGAGAAATACTCTTTGCACTTAAACTCCATAGTGTTGCATTATTTCTACTGCACTCACCACAACCGGCTGCAGAAAGCTGATGAAGGTGCAGTAGCGGCCCCTCTCTTCGAGGAGGGCTCGGCGCACTGCCTGCTTCTCCGTCTCCTCCATCAGCAGGTACATGTCGCTCACATCCTGCATAGCACTGTCCAGCTGAGGCTGCAGCCCTCCTCGACCTGAGAGAGAAGAAACAGGGAGAGAAGGAGAGTGTGGGAGATTAGAAGTAAACGAGGAAGTAAATTGTAATCAGTGCATTATGGAGCACTAATTCAGTCATCACACACAGACAGATGCCACAAAACTGCAACATGAGCTGGCCAATCAGGCTGTAACTGCGACAGATGAGAACACAGGAGATGTTTGAAGAGGATGTCAGCGCAGATGTTCCACATGAGGTCATTACAGCGATGAAAACAGATTACAGAGCAGAATGTCAACACAGCAACAGAACATTGTGGGCCTCCACACAGGAAACACATTCACTAATACCCGATGGCACACGTGAATCAGGACAGTTGCACGGACAATGAGCTGCAAACTGCAGGACCCATACAAAAATGATGTTTAGAATTTCCTATTGAGGGATATTGTCATGAAATGAAAGTGTGTTGTGTCTTAGATGGAGAATAGTAATGTGTACAAACTGGAGACATGTCCTACAAGTGATCTAAGAGACAGCAGACAAAAAAATCAGGCCTTAGGGGAGAGGTAAAATCACTTGAGTTGAATGAAATGGAGACTAGCCTACAGGTTTAGATGAATGGTAAGACAGGTAAGAAGCTACTGTTTAAATACATACCTGGGAGCTCTAAAGTTTATAGGGTACACAGGTCAAGCAAGCAAGAGCATGAGAGAGAAAGACACAGAGAAGAGGAGGGTCAGAGAAAAAAGTCTGCAACAATGAGGCAGGATGCAAGCAAATGCATTTACAAGCAAGTCATTTAAGCACAGATACAAGTTCACAGCAAAGCAAGAATATTTATTATTTCATTGGGAATTATGATGAAAATAATCACTTTTTATGGGAAAATATTATATAAGCTCAACATGTATTTTACTGCTAAAACAAAAACTAGTTAAATGCTTATATGTAGGTATTTGAAAATATATACATAAAAACAAAACAAAATTACACAAATAGTTATTAATAACTCTAAAAGATCATTTTGCTCTCATCATTCTGACTGTGTGTTCAGGGCGACTGGTGTTGTTAAAATATGTACAGTGCCTATATACATAAATAATTCCAATCTATATTTATAGTCTGACCATCTTTCTAAAAGTCAGATTACTCAATCAATTGTCAAAATAATCCATATATGACATGATCACTTAAATTATGAATAGTGAACTTCAGTTAACCGTATTATAAATACATTGTTTCTCCACCAGATGGCGCTGGTGTGTACAACGATCACATTCTTGTTTTCCGTTCGGTTGCAGCCCTCTGACCTTCATCTGTAACCCTTAATCTGACTCTAACCTGATTCATCCAACCAGCATAAAGAGTCTGAGCCCTCCGCTCTGACTCATACTGCACTCTAATGCTCCGTGTAGTGACTACACCAGTCCTCACAGAACAAAAGCTGCAGGGATTGAGACTGCAGTGTAGAATGCAGAGAAGGAAGCAGCAGTTGTGTAGGGACTGGAGAATTGAACCAGACCTTTTCTGGCCTTCTTCTGCAGCTTCAGAGTGTCGGAGGACTTCTTCTTGATCTCCTGCCGAGATCGCTTATACTCTGTAGACGGAAGCGATCGAATTATTGTTCAGTATAATCGAAAAAGGCATATTGTTGCAATAATATCAAAATTGACTGGCTAATTGACCAATATAAAATGTAATAAAAAAGGTCAAAAGATAATATCTTTAGAATAATTATTGTTATATTAATTTGCATTTATGAAGATTTTATGTCTGTGCTGTACAGTTACCATCCGGAAGTACGTTTTATATTGTAACCTATATTCTAAAGACAACATTTAGACATCAGTCAGACCTTTGGCATGGTCTTTATCTAGAAGGGCAGCAGTCTTCTTCCACTCCTCTATCTTGTCCTGGAGTGGTATGATGAGTCTCTCCATAAGAGCACTGAGTGTGGTTGAATGAGAAAGACATAATAGCATCAGTAGATCAAGGCATATGAATCATGAATAATAAGAAAACAGCACCTGCAGGAAACAATGCATAAGCGATGTGAATTGGAAAACACAGTCAACCCTCGCTCAGTGATCTGACTATAAATTCACTGCAAAAATAAACCATCGAAGCCTTAAAGCAGTGGACGGGTCGATGGAAGTGTAAGGTCATCCGGACAGTGGAAAATCAATGTCTGGCATAGCCAGTGACTTTTCTCTCGCCCTTAATTGGAGGAGAGGCTGGGATAAATGTGCTAAGACCATGTCTGCATGGAACACTCACTTGGTGAAGTGTCGCAGTTTGGCCTCAATGCTGCGATGCCGCATGCACATTCGGGTCAGAGCGGAGCCAATGTCCCTAGTAGCACCTGGAACAAGAGACACAATTAAACATTAGAAAAAACAAGCTGTGAGCAAGCAGTCATGATCACACTGATTAAAAAAAATCTATACACAAGGCGGTACTTAAAGAGGCAATGCAGAAGCCAAACTAATCTAAAATAATAGCCTGTAATACGTAGTCTCTTAACTACATCTATTATCGGCCATTGATAATAGATATAGTAAGATATGGTTCAGTAAAGTTCCAGAATAACTTTGTAAAGTGTTATAATAACTGTAGGGACATGTATTCATAACATAACTGTACTTTACATGAATCTTTCATCTTTTTCATCATTTATTTTGCTTATTCTGCATATTGTCTATTTTCTAGTTGCAGTTTTATGTTCACACCTGTGCCAAGAAAGATTTCCTGTACATCCCGTACTAAAGATTCTGACTCTGACCCTGACTCTCTCCTCTATTCTACACAACAAGGACCTGCTTATTCTCTTTCTTTACATTTGATCCACTCATATAGCCTGTAGAGAGTTGCTTCCTGATGCTTTGCATTTTTAATGATGTTTGGACAAATGTTTTAAACCAATACAATTTACTTAATGGAAAATTAATAGTATGTTGGAATGCAAAAAAAAATCTCTATTTGAGTCATCTGATTCATCAGAGTGAAAGAAAACATTTTAAAAAAAAGGAGGGTGACATTATGATTCCATGAATAAACAATGTTGCTTGTAAAAGTGAAAAGGAAAACAAGTCAATGCTTGGATATCTAATGGTTAAATAAAGACCCTCCTGGCTCCAGCCAACCCACTTCCTCCCTTCTGTGGCTTTGATGCATCAAGAAACAATCATGACTCCGGTGACCCTGGAAAAACGACTTGGTAGCATTACTTTCCTCTCCAGCCAAGAGTAATTAAAATGGGGTCTTAAGATGCAAAGATCAGTCTGGGACCTCATGCAGCAGGGCTCAGTCAAGATTTCCCCATCTGATAAGGCCTACAGTAGCACTGTACTTAACCAGACCACTAGGCCACAACAGCTTTAAGGGCCTGGCTGTGATGCTGGACTGCATGCCAGCATAAACAGCTTTAAGAGTAAATCCAGGCAGAGTGTTCTTTAAAGATTTTATCTGTGTGATCTATGCAGTCTATATGTTAATTAAAAAAGGTCCCTTACAATTTCAAATAAAGTGATGCAATTAAAGTCACCAGTCTGTTAAAATCCAATTAAAGTCTTTGGTCTGTTTCCACGAATGGAGGAATACGGGTGACCTTGGGGCTTTATGGTGCTTGCCATGCTTGTGGATTCCTGCATATATTGTCACTGTCAGGTCAAAAGCTAACACTATTAATTATTTTAAAAAGCAAAAGCTGATGTTTTGTAAGGTTACCATTTTGAAGATATGAGGAATTGCTCCAGGACTGGCAATATAAATGTACCAGTGATACGCTACATGGACAAATATATTGGGGCAGTTTTTCAGGGTTTGGGCAAGGCACCTCTCTTCCACATACCAATACATTGTGGACAGCGCCATGCTTCTAACTTTGTGGACACAGTTCGGGGAAGAACGTTTTCTATTCCAGCATGACTGTACCCCAGTGCACAAAGCAAGCTCCATAAACACATGATTGAATGAGTTCGGTGTGAAAGAACTGGACTAGCCTGCACAGAGCCATGACCTCAACCCCATCCAACACCTCAGTGATGAACTGGAACGGAGATTGTTGGCCGGACCTTCTCATCCTACATCAGTGTCTGACCTCATAAATGCTCTACAGAGTGAATGGGCACAAATTCCTACACATACACACCTACAGAAATCTTGTGGAAAGCCTTCCAAGAAGAGTGGATGTTGTTATAGCAGCAAAGGGGGACCAGCTCCATATTTAAGTCTACGTATTTGAATGCAAAGTCATTAAAGGCCTTGTTGGGGTAACAGTCAGCTGTCCCAATACTTTTTTTCATGTATGTTTGTGTGTGTCTAAGTTTCAGTTTAAAAAGTATACCATGTCACGTGTGACATTTTCACATGATATGTGCTATAGTTTCAGAAAGTGTGAACATGTGTGTGTGCATGTGAGTGAAAGGAGAAGGGTTTAGCCTACCCCTCCCTTTCACCCTTTCCCCCTTGTTCCAGCTGGTCCAAAGGGAAAAGGAGGGAGTGCAGTGAAGGGATATCCCTCTATTCATCCTCACTGTGTCTGCCTTTCCTGTCCACTTGGTTTCCTAAACACCATTATTGCAGGAGAGAATGGGAGAGGCCTGCGCTAACCTGGTCTGCTGCTGCAGCACACACTACAAAACACACCCAGCTAAAGACACGCTCACCATGCTGCATGTACCTGGAGTAAGACTCTCTAGGCTATGCACTGCTGATACTGCTCATGGGACACTTTCTAAACACAAAGCACACAAATCTATAACTATGCTAAAAACATTTGTACACTGAAGGAAAAAAAGGACAAATGAAATATAATAAACCTCAATTTACTGTAGACAAAGCAACAGGCTGCTTCAGCTAAAAACGTTTCTTTAACCAGTCATTTTACGATAACGTCTTTGTTAATTAACAGTCATCTTTTCATTATTCATTAATCACTATTATCAGCAATTGGTCAAAACTTTTATCAGTACATTTTAAATTTTCATATAAGCTTACAAACCATTTCTGGCAGGATGTACCACTATGGAAGTGACATGATGTTGTGTTTGTCTTTGCTAGACCAGCTAATACCAATCAGCGACAACAGCCTTAACACAGTATTGAAAAAAAAAAACACCAAGAATAAAAAAAAAACAAAACATGACCATTAAATATATATTCAATATATATTATTATTATTATATTTATAATTCCTGTCAACTGTGACTAACTCTGCATCTACAGTTTTCTACAGGCTGAGCACAGGTAGATAACGCTCAAGGCCAGCTCAGAGCAAAACAAGGTGGAAACAAGGTACTTATCAGACATTCAAGGCACTGGTTAACTTTGTAATGTAAAAATACTCTAACACCTTTATCATCACATAACACTATAATGAAACAATTTACTGGAAAGATTAGTAGATAAATCGTAGATAAACAACTGGTTTCTCTTTATCTTTGTTTTTGTAAACCCATTCTGTCCTTTAGTCATGTACATGCTGTGCTGCAGCTGAGATGTACTGGGATATGTTAGAATACACTGGGATGTCCACTGCAGTCTAGGTGACCGTGACATGTGTATGGTGAGTCAGCTGAAAGGACAGAGATACTGTATCTGTATTGTACTCCCAATATGCAGGTTCCATACAGATAAACACAGATGTAGCCACTTTTGCACACATATAGTATCTTCATGTCTTGAAACAGCTCAGATTTAATTAGGTTCACCTCACTGCCTACAACAGACCCATTGCTCTTTTATTCTCTCTTCTCTTCGGTGCCTTTCTGAAGTTCACAGCTGCAGTTCAGCTCAAAGAAGAAGAAGAACAGGCCAGTGAGAGGGGGGAGGGGCAGTCGTCTATCTCAAAAACAGACCATCCCAATGTCACTGTTAACTTTATGCTGATACCCTCCACCCACACACACACATACACATACACATACACACACACACACACACACACACCTGCCAGCTTCCCTTTCCCTTCCCCTCCCATGAGGGATCAGCTGACAGCTACATCCTGAAAGTGCTCAGAGACTTCCTGAAACCAGGAGTCCCCTGGCCTCCTGCCCTGGCCGGACGTGCGGCTCCCACAGCCTTTCTCAAATCACATGGTCAGGTCTGAGATGGTCCATTCAGCTGCTGCTTCTACATCCAGCACCTGCCCGTGCATGGGGAAACCATTTAGTGCAGCTGGAACAGCAAGGGTAGGGGGCACTCTGGAGAGACTCACATGATAGCTCTCAGTCTGCCACTCAGAGCCCTGGCCATTTACTTCTGTGAACTTCTGACAGCATATGGCAATATGGAAAAGCTATAATAAACATGACTGGAGCTTCATTAACCCCTTATACCCCAAGGACTTGTCAGCAGGTCGTTCAAGACTTCAGTTCCTCACTTTATGGCCTATATCTAACCTATATTTCACAGAGGTTACTGAATAATTTATAATAGGAACAACATAGCCTTAAAAGGCCCAAAGAGTTGAAAATTACAAAAAAAAAATAGATAATTTATTTTTTAAATAATAAAAAAAATACTATAAACTACCCATGTGGCCCATGAGGTCCAAAAACATCCCATTTTGCATTAATTGTGATGTCAAAAATGCATCTGCAGCAGTTTAGCCATTCAAGCAGTCAGGATTGCTTTTTTAATTAGGTGTAAAAGAGAACAGCTAATAAAAACATACAAGGTAATTTACACATACAAGGCAAAGTCACAAAAATAATCAGTGAGGAGAGGAAATGGTTATGTAATATCTATTTTGTATTGTTTTGTGTCCCTTTAGCACGGTGTTGTACATAAACATATAGAAATGTCAATGGTGGAAAGTAGAAGAACTCATTAGGATATGTAGAACTGAAAAATAAGCCTTAGGCATTAAGGGGGTAGCATTATGAAGCTTTTCTATCCACATTTTGGAGAGGACGCTTTGTGACATCTGTTTTATAAGTCTGTCCATAACAGGAGAGCACTGGAGCTCTTATGGTTTAATGGGACACCTCCCATAACTGACCTGCAAAGAACATTTTCAAATCTGACTCGAACACAAATATCATTCCATTTATGTAATTGTAAAATGAGTGGGATCTCAGATAAAGGAAAGAGACATGCTCTATTGATCTGAATATGACACACTCAAGCCATGCATTACAGCAAACTACAGGTCGACCATGTCTGATCAAAAATAACCTCAGAAATGACGATAATGTCTCTCAGATATTATGTGTGTAGAGCTGTGAGGTGAATGATGTGGGATGATGTGAAGAGCAAAACACAACAATACTTGCAGAACTTTTCTATAATCAATAATAATGGAAAATATACGATGCACCACAACAGTGCCATATTTTTAAATACTGCTATAAAAATCAGAGATGCACAGTAATAAAAAAAAACAGTTACATCCCTCTATAATGCTAAACTAGGTGGATTTCCACAATGCAGAAATGTTCTGATGATATTGATGATGCTGTGTTATTCAGCTAAAGCTTACTAGGACCATATCAGACTTATTCTCCATCTACGATGTGTTTTTTGTGCTCTCTTTCTAAATGCCCTCATTTGCTGCCTGCTCCCCAGGCTCTCGCTCGCACTCCCGACGTGTGTGTACGTGTGCAGGTGCAGCCGAGGCTGCCAGGCGCATTGGGGCTGTGTGTGTGAGTGTGTAGAGGTCTGCAGTCTCCATGGTTTCTCTCCAGGGTCTGCCGAGGAGCTGCTCAATGCCTGGCACTGCAACAGAGCATCAGTGTGAGCGAGTCAAACAGAATTATTCATGGGCGTCTCGATTCAGTCTGCCTGCAGCTCAGCGTGTCTTTCTTATGTCCTCACATACATACACATACACACACACACAACCACACACACACACACACACACACACACACACACACACACACACACACAAAAACACACACACACACACACACACACAC
>JBBJLR010000019.1:11873521-11895071 GCA_037577145.1 Brachypetersius gabonensis
GGAGATGAACAGCACACGACACACCACTCACACACACACACACACACACACACACACACACACACACACACACACACACACACACACACACACGACTGCACAGAAATTCAGTCTATGTGTCAGAGCAAGGTAAAGAGGATTACATGCCTCTGCCACCCTGCCACAAGCTGCAGAGATCACACTGAAGAGCCTTACACAGACAAACACACACACATGCACACAAAGATATCAAGGAAGGTATGAGCACAAACACAGAGCACACAAACAGGCCCCGGGGCCATCATTAAAACTATACCCAATTACTACGACTCCTCTCAACCCAAGGAGGTCTGAGACTCGCTCCCCATATCCCTTCCCTAAAGAGAACACAAAGCCCTAGGTAGACTTTCATCATTCTTAGAATACAAGGTAATCTAGATTTTCTATTTCATGCACCACACGATTTTATTAACCTTTTTACCCATTTAACTGCATGCTTATTATTCAGTTATTTCACTTGGTAAGTACAATTACATGTAAGTTATGTATTTCTGTATTAATTCATTGCAGTGTAGGACTACAAACAGGTCCTTAGGGTTTAAGGCATTAAACACTCAATCTAACCTTAAATCTTCTTAAAAACCTTAAGAAGAAACCTTAAAAACTTTGATTGTGGCTAAAGCCAATCAAATCCTCACAACAATGTTTCGATGTCTAGGGTCAAATCTTTCCAGGAGAATTTAGGTTGTTACTGTGGCAAGGGGGTAACTCCCTATTGATACCTCAAATATTAAAAGAAACCCAGAAGAGGAGGTGTCTACAAACTTTTTGACATGTACAAAACAGAACCAAATAGAAAACAGAATCCCAAACCACAAAACAACAAAACAATGCTTTCTGCACACATGAAAACCTAATTCCCAAGCCATGGCACACAAAAACAGAATGTCTTGCAAGTGATTCAACAAAGGCCCAGAGGAACAAAGTGCATTTCGGTACAAAAGAGTTTCTGAGTAAATGTCCCTCTGAAACAATTTTCCCCTTCTTACGAATGTAAACAAATGCGGCTATTCTTAGAGGTCAGCCTCACAAATTTAAAGCAGACAGAGACATCAAAACGCTCCACGCCTGTCTGACACACGTTCTAATAGACTGCCTTCAAACTCCCACATCTGCTCTATAAATACTGCCAGTGAAGCCATTCCCATAAAGCTCGTAGAAACATGCCAATCGGACAAACTCTTCCAAAGCAGAGGCGGGGAGAGGGAGGCAAAGCCAAAGCATTAAGTACAGTGTATTAAGTACTTGGGTCAAACTTTTCTAACACTTTGGATAGAAGCACATAAACCTGCGCTTCTCTTCGTCATCGTCCGTCCTGCTCTGATCCCCTTTTAAGGAACAGAGTGGTCAACGCTGGCAAACCTTCATTTGAAACATATGCCATCTATACTGCCTTGTAAAACAGCACATCATAAAACAAACCAATTACTACAGCCATCTAATTAAACCAAACCAAAAGAAATGAGGCCAGTTTCCAGGATGCTTTGAAGTAAATCACACTACAGAACATCTTTTCTATCTCCTACAATGTTACCAGTCTGGAGAGACACTGGAAGAAGAATAAATGATGTTGCATAACATTACTGTGTTCACCCCTGAACATACAATACTTGCACCAAGAATGTGGTTTGTTCAAATGTGCATCTCACTTCAATATAAATAAATTACACCGTCTATTTACTTTTGGCAATAATTGTGTTGGTATAGTTTATTTTATGTGAAAATAATGTACACATTTGAAAGTGTGTGTATGATATTGTGTAAAATCAGTCTCTGAGCCTGAGAATGTAAATGTATGAATTATATTGTATGAGAGAGAACTGTATTCTACTGTATGTGAACAATTAGAAAGTGACATTTCCCCTTAATTGGGTTGCTGAATGTGTGTCAGTGGGAGAGCTGGGGATACAGGATGTGGCCTGACAGCAGTGTTTTAGTGAAATCTCCAGCTGTGCCAGCACTTCCAGCCTGCCCCTGATTCAGAAAGGACTGATTGCTAACACTTAATACCAGGGATTAGCAACTCCATTTCTATTGGCGGGCACCAGAGCGGACAACATCTTCTATGTTGCTACATTACAGATTCAAAATCAGGCCACCACACATAAATATGTGTGACTCTTGTTGGAAGAACACCAGAGAAAAAACTGAGCATTGTAAAAATGCTGATTATCAGTGATAGACTGATAGTTTATATTGTTATAAGGAAAAATCTAATCAAATGAACTGCTTTCAGGAAGAAGATTTAAGGATGGAGGCAAAAAATGCTACAGTAAGAGCCGTCCATCAAAGCAGTGACAATGCTGAGACCCAATTTATTGTGTAATGTGTAAGTTCAGCGGGGAGCAAAGCATTCCCTGAGGAGAAATGGAATGATCTGGTCTATTGATGCCTGGTAATGATTCAGCAGAGAGCTGGAAAGGGGTTTGGGGGAAGATTCAGACTTTGCGACTTTTTCATTTAACAGTATTGTTTTTTTTATTTATCAATATCATCAAAATCCCTATCCTTTGTTGGTTGTCCATATCTTTTACAAAAGTATGACTGTGGTGACAAATAGTGACAAATAGATTATTGTGGGATTTTGGACATTTATCAAAATCATCAATATCATCAAAATCCTTATCCTTTGTTGTTTATCCTTTCTACACATTTAAAAAAACCAACTACGTGAACATTTAGAACTGACCAGTGGGAGGGGTCTCAAACGACCAGGAATAAATTAAATTAGCAACATTTTTTTCCTTCTTTTAAAAGATATGACTGTGATGACATATGGATTGTTGTTCAATTTACAGCCAGATCTAACAAATCAACCACATGCCTAAGATGCACTGTTGTTTCCACACCCTTCAATAATTTTAAAATGATAGAGCTGATAGGAACTGAGAGGGTGTGAGTGTGAAAGTGGATGATCTGAGCAAGACTGAGCATGTTCGTCCCAGAAGACCTGTAGCTAAAACTAGGACAAACCGCTAAAATTCTGCACCCTACCAACAGCAGTCCATCCAATCAACTCCATCAAACTCTATCTAACTGTCTTTATGAGCAGAGATGTACCAAGAATTTCAAAGCTTTCAAATTTTTCTGCATGCAGCTGGTTTGATTCAACACCAACCTATACTGGACAAAGCATTTGTTATATTCTTGAAGGTCGTTTAGGTGACACTGGCCTGTGATGTTTCCCTTTCTGTCATTGCACCACATTGCCACCTTATATAATAGCTGTGATGTTTTTCAGGAATGCAAATTCAGGTGGATCTTGCTAGAATTTCTGGATTTTAAAACTGTGTGTGTTTCAGCAACAGCACTCTCAGATACATAAATAGAAAACATCAGCATGGGCCCAAAATTCGCCTGCTGTAAATCTATTTATAACGCATGTGAATTGTCAAATCATCTGCTCATGACATATTATGACTCCTATCCCATCAAATCCAACACAATGATCTTAGCTGTCTCTCTTTGAACTGAAAGCAAAGCATTGAGTCTGATCTCCACTGGATACCTGAGTTTGGTCTAGTCACTCTATTCAGGTAACAACCTTGGAAACTGTTGTAGCCCATAGCAACCGCCATCAGTAGATGAAGAGGAAGGCTGCAGTGGATGCTGTATGCAATTCACGAGGCACTAAGAATATGCAGTTCTGAACAGAGTCAGTTGCAAAGCTGGCCGGATATATAATGCAGATAAAAAGGCAGATGCTAACATGGTTAATCCTGTTCCATGCCTACAGCTGTGTCTGACCCACATCTTAAAATGGTGCCAATGAAGACTAAGGCCATGTCCGTACACGGGTATTTCTGAAAACCAGCACGTTTTCAAAAATATCCCGTCCACATGCAATCGCAAAAAACGCTGTCAAGAGCATGCCAAGGCAGCAAGTGGCGATAAAACCTTAAACCATATAGTATTGGTGACCAATCAGAAGCCTTGGAGGTGGAGCGTCATTACCTGTTTCTGGAAGACAAACGACCACCAACCACTGTTCCGACCGGGGGGTTATTCCATGAAACAGGATTAAGGGAAAGTCTGGCTTACTTTCCTTTAAAAAAAGACAGACTTTCCCTTAATCCTGTTTCATGGAATACCCCCCAGGTCTCGTCCAAAACCGGTGCCGATGTTGGCGGCGGGCGCTGGGCAGAGACAGTGTCTGTGTTGAATGTAATAGCATCCGAAGCTGACTCTGACGTCTCTGCCCTTCATACTGGATGGACAGTAACTCCGCGCATGAGTATAAACATACCAACACTTCTAACGCGGTTGAGAGCAATGTTTTGTAGACGTTAGGCATTTTAGATGACAACCAAGGCGCATATGAAGACGTTATGTGAGTGGAGACACAGTATAACGAGAAACGGTCCATTTTTCAAAATCTTTGTTTTTCTTGTCCACGCGTGAACGCAGAAACAGCGTTTTCAAAAATCGCCACTTTGGCCAGAGTTTTCAAAAACCCATGTTTTCACTGACCCAAAACGCCGTTTACGTGTGGACAAAAGGCCAAAACGCATAGAAAAACCTCCGTTTTCAGAAATACCCGTGTACGTGTGGACAGGGCCTCTTTGAATCCGCTTAGCTAAAAAAGGTACTTTTACTCATGAGTTTAATGCTGGAAGATGCGCAAACAGGGTTCTGCCCCAAAGCCAAAAGAAACTAAAAATGTCTTATAGCCAAAAGAAACTAAAACTGAAGACAAGTAAATGACCACTGCTGTATCTGCTCATAACGATTTTTTTAACCCACGATTCAGTTCGTATCACGATTCTTTTGGAGGGAGGGGGATGGTATTGCTTTGTAGTGATGGGCACGGCAGTTCTTTTAGATGTACTGAATAACTAGAATCAGTTCACTAAAAACATTCATTCAAAAGAATTGTTCACCAAATCACTGAATCATTCAGTGCTTGGCGGGAGGAGCATCTCCGACTTCCTGAACTGATTCACAGCTGAACGGTTCAGGCTTCAGTTCAGTTCACAGCTTCCAGGACCGGGAGACGAGAGTGTTGTGGCTTTGTTGCTTGACAAACACGTTTGTGAAAATTAACTTGTTTATAAATCATGATGTTTTAAAGTGTCCTGTCCTATGGTATAATATTTAACTGGCCTACTCGACAAATTGGGTTCAGTGAATGATCCGTTCACTGAACATATACCCCACAGTACATTCAGTGAAGGATTCACACTGAACATGCACCGTTCCCTCGAAAACTGTCGCAATGAATCATGCATTTTCTCAAACTGCTGCTTTTATACACTACTAGTTACATGCTGTGCCCTACTGTTCGTTAGTTGTTGCAGTGGCAATTTAGCAGAGCTTAAAAAAGTAATACTTGAACATAACACAGCTGGTGAGTCTCACTCTCTTCTTATTACTGCCAGCCTAATGTTTTAAGTTTGTTTATCTGGAAACTAAATCTGTTAAAACAACTGCACACGGCTCAACTGAACTGAGAAACAAATGAATCACTTGAGTGATTTGTTCGTGATTCGGTTCAGTATGTTCCCTTAAAAGATTCGAAAGGGAAGGATAACTCCGGGAGTTGGAAGGAGCGTGTCACGATTGTGACAAGGGTTCGTGGATCGCGATTTCGGTTTTGTATCGCATATCGTTACAGCCCTACAAGGTACGGATAAGGTCAATTTTCAGGTCTATTTTACCTTGTGCAATTTCATACGGACACAAAGAACCTCATCAAAAATGTTTTTCTTCGCAATTGCAACTAGTTTTCTCAGAATCTTTACCTCTTGTGTTTGTCGCCATGTCTGCCACCTTCTGAAAGGCATCCAGGAAAGCTGCTGCAGCAAGTACTGTGGTCCTGAGAAGTACAAGAAGATCATGATACTATTTGAAATTGGTGAAAAGAAAACACTGTCATTTCTACTTTTGCCTTTGGAAATGTGAGTTTCATTGCTCTATCCATAACTGAAAATGTATTGCTGATATAAAAGCACATTTAAAACAATGTTCATGTCCTCTTTTCTTTCCTATCTTCTTTAGTTTACAGAATGTTTGTATAAAAGCAACAGAACACTTAAGGTTAATAAGAGTAACATCAAGACTGTGATGCAAACCACAGAAATGGTCAATGGTCATTAGAAGACTGGCAGGCAGGTGCGACAATCAAAAATACTGAAAAAACTATGCATACATGAAGAAATTAAGGCTGATCACCTGAGTTGGGAGTGTAGCTTTGTGGCCTTGGCACTGAAGTCTTCCCACACAGGGTATGAGTTCTAGGGAAAGAGCAACATGCGTGTCACGTTAGTAAGTTATGAGCGACTTAAGTCAAAGTTCTTCATACACCATTTCACTCACACACAGGTATACAAGCACTTCAACACACGATCGCCAGTCTTCACATTCCATCATGATGGAAAAACACCTCAGATGAGGAACAGATGCTCAGTAAAGCACAAACAGACACCAGCTCACCTCTGCCACACACATCATTCTCGGCATTACTATCCATCTATATTGTGAAACTAGACAACGGAGACAGAGTCTACCAAAAAAGAAAAGAAAATAGCTAAATGATATTAAGAGCATTTCACAGAGTTCCCCTCTGTTTACAATCATTCTCCACAAGTATGTCCCCGAAGGCTTTGTACAACAGCTTTATGGTTACAATGAAAAACAGATACGCCTTGTCCAGCAGATGCTCCTCAGACATCGAGTAGCTGAACATGAGGACTGTCAGAAACCTCTTAAACCCTCAGAACACAGTCTCTGAGTCTAAGAGCTCAACTTGTAAAAGAGACACCAAAAGCATTCCTAAGAATGAACGTGTATTAACAACAGACTAATAATAATTGTTTGGTAAAAGGTTAAACCCGAAACACGAGACATGTGTGAGCGTCTCTAATGAAGTGAGCGTCTCTAATGGCCACAGAGAATGAGACACAAGACACCATATTTTATATCATCATCTGTGTCCTGAAGGTAACTGAAAGTAAACTAGATCAACACGACCCATTCCTTTTTAAGATTAACTGTCAAACTTGAGTCTATTGAGTTGCATTCTATCAAGATCCAGAACAGACCAGTTGTGTTGACATGTAGTCTGGCAAATGTTTTGGGACACATGGTCAGCTGACATGGTTTTGTTGATTTTCTACATGAAAATATACATTTTAAAGCACAATTACGTTTACAATTGCTATGAGTTCCAGGCAAATATCTTCTGGTCTGTGCGCAAGTTACTATGCATTTTCTTTTTTAATATATTAAACTGAGCAGAACTTGTGCACTAAAATAGCATAAACGTCATTTTTAACTGTGTTCCCTGTAAAGGACATGTTAACTTATTTCCAAATAGTAAATGAAGCACCTGACTGTATACACAGTGTGCTACTGCACAGAGAACAGACATACACAAAATATTAGAAGACCTGAAAATACAAATTCACAAAAGAATAGTTCATAAAAAGAGACAGTTAAAGAGAGAGAAAATATTAATATGTTTCAGACACAAAGCACATTTCAGCTGTAATGGACAACACTTGGGCACATTGCTGGAACTCACAATCTGTTTTCTGTAACCTAATCCAAACTTGAAAAAGGAAAATCAACCAGGTTTTGAAAAAATAACAAAAGCTTTTGTCTCTTGTTACTTTCTCACATCTTTTCCTCCCAAATTGTACATTTTTAATATGGAAGAACATAATGTTATTTCATCTTCTAAAGCATTCCAATGTGTTTGGTGCCACAGAGGTTTTGAATTAGATATACTCGAGTCATTACTACCATACTGAACACATTTCCCTCCACAGCTATCTTTGTGTCCACTTTAACAGCCACAGGTGGCTAATTAGCTTTCCTGTCGTGTGGTGAGCTGAAGGCTATGGAGAGATTGATTCTGAGACAGATGAAGCAAAGAGGTTGCTGTAGGTCAAGAAAGGCCTGTAGTCCTCCAAATCCAGGTGGACCCTTTACTCTGAAGTAGCACTGATATGCAGCAACAGTCTTTATTGTGTTAATGCCATTTTTGTTCTTTGTCTCCTTCGCAGAAATAGAAACCAAGTAATATATCCATGAATTGAAGGGTAAGATTACAGAAGAGCAGTGTTTGAGGCCTCCCTCCCACTCTACACTCAATATGGAACTTGGCTTGGACATAAACTATAAACAACTTTTACTTTAGACTATAAAAAAACAAAAATAACAAAAGTAAACCTGGCTGACGTGACATTTTGAGGTCATTAAGCTTTACATAATACATTATTATTACATAATTATTACATAATAGGTTAACAGAAGAGAATGTTGTATTCTCTGTACCGTATTTCTGTATGTGGAAAGTTCTTTTGAACTTTTAAAAGGTTGGTCAAACTTAGACATCATTTACAAAAATGGTTCAACAAAAGCAGCCCAAATGTGTTTTTTCTATGACATTTCTCCAAGAAAAAACCTTTTAGATTTCTGTCATTGTAAGACATTTTAAAGTATTCGTTTTCAATGACCATTTAATTTCAAAGCACATATTAAATACTGAGCACATATCTAAGCACATATTAAATACTGCCCTGCATTATATCTCTGTACATTAAGGCCTACTTAGCCTTCATGTGCTCAAATCCTTTAAAAGTCTGCTTAACCCAAAGGTCAGCCTCACACCAGCCTCAGCTCCCATTATAGCACCCAACATAGTAAACAGTGGTCAGTTCAGTCTCACTACCAAATACTTTTTAAAAGAAAATGTATTACAGACCTGTAATAGTTTCATTGGTCATTCCTAGCATAAGTAAGGAGAAACCTTTAAAGCCATTGGTTCCACAAGAGGGCTTTCCCTGAGCATACACTGCATCACTGACATCACCACTCTCGTCCCTACGTCTTTCCCCGGGAGTTAACGTGCCACATGTCAAACAAGCAGTACAGTGCCAACCCTGGACCCACGCCAGCACACGGCCTTTCAGTGCTGCGCGGTCATCGGTGCTGGCTCCAAGTCAAAGAAGTTCGCTCATATGATGGCATTTTGAGAGCAACGGTAACAATCACTGCTGCGAGACAGAAGCAGCATGAGAAAATAGTAACCATCCATCAAACGCTACACACAGCCACTATGTTCTACTACAACAAAGCGAAGGCTTGGCAGGCTCCCCAGAAACTTACTTACTATTGTGGAGTGTGAGATCTGAGTGCTGGAGGACAGCAAATCGAGTTGAAAAGTGATCATAAAAGTCAGGTACGTGGGAGGGCTGGCTATAAATAGCCTATCAAGTATATAATATGACAGCAGGAGAACAGGAAGAGGGTGCACTTCATTTTTTTTCACTTTTGAATTTCCATTAGCTGACAGTAATATTACCCATAATATCGAATAGCACTAACTCAAATATGCACACCGTGTTGGGTCTTCTTCAACAGCAGACAGATCATTTTCACCCATTCACAACACACACTTCTCCCATCACACTGTTAACCAACCTGTAAAAATAATATTATTTGAATTGATCACATGGTATTTATGCAATGACACAGTATATTGTTGCTGCCAAAAAAGGCAAAAATGGTAACTATACAGTAGGATAAAATACTTTGAATCTACGATCATGAAAAGAGATTTTATTCCATGTAATTCTAGAGCATTCATCTGCTCATCTTGAAACGTTCACATAAGTAACTGCTGTTTTTAAGTAGGGTAGAAAAATATATATAGACAAAATGAAGGTGCATGTGTTTTGTACAGCAATGAAATGCCTGTGTTAATAATATAAAACAAGCTGCAGGTGGAGTAGCTGGATATCATGACACATCTTCTTAATGACATAATGGAGGCAAAAATTCAATTGAGGCCTGATAACCTCCTGACCCCTAAATGGCAGGTTAAACTAGTGACACTATAATTAGTTAGTCTATCCTTATCTGCTTATTAGAACACTGATCACAAGGTGCGCACCAATTCCCAATCACCATTTCTTTCACTCTTATTGTTTTAACGTAAGAGTGGGGGAAACATGGTTACATATCAATAGACTCTACATTGCATTCGGGATCATGAGTATCACGCATATTCATTAAATGGAAATGGTGATACTAATCACATGATCTACAAATACACTAAAGCAAGGTAATTCACATTGGTGCTCTGTTGAATTGCATTAAAGTAGACAATACCCTTTGCTCACCAGGTCTGGTGGTGGCTCTTTGGTGGCCTTCACCCAAACGAGTGGTAAGAACCTATTGGTTCTTACTACAAATTGCACTGATTGCTCACTTGGTCAAAGAACTAAACATCATCTCAGTATCAAGCATAAGAGATTATTCAATATCATAGCATTTATGGCACACACATGGTCATCATAACACAATGCAACCATCTAGTTGTGATTTTACTCTGTCGAGCTGGGTTGTGTCTAGCTCCTTATGCTCTCAAAGAAACAAACATTCATTAGAGAGACTGATTTTTCCAGGCATGTTGCACGTCTTGCCCTTTGCTGGCTTCGATTTTGGGTTCACAACAAAGCCCCTTCCTCCATGCTGCGCCCCCTCACCATCAATCCCAGCATCAATGGTCCAGGCAGCTGGAGCCCAGGGGGAACAAAGGCAATAAAAACAGCCTTACATGCACCGTAGCTCAGCACATTGCACACTATACAGCGTTTAAAGGTCGTGGTACCTTCATATCATTGACAATCGCTTGGAATAATCCACCCAGAGCTCCACACTCCTTCTCCACGCTCTCCATGTTGCCAGATCCTCGCTGAATGAATGAACTAAATAAAAAAAAGCGGTACACTGTTGTGATAAGAAACAATCGATTTCCAAACCAGGAGCAGGGAGAAAAGAGACCTGTCCCTCACATCCCGTTCAGAGAGAAAACATGCTTTGGGTGAGAGGAAAAACGCGCTGGAGATGGATGGCGACAAAAGAAGAGGAACAATTGAGCGAGTGGGGTGTTGCTCTCTGCCCGGTCGTCAGAAAATGATGGCTGGGGTCAAAAGACCTGGCTCTCCCTCCCAGCCCCCAGCTTAAGCTCGATAAAGCGATCCAGCACACCAGGGCTCTTTCATACCCAGCGCACAGAGAGAGAGCTTCCAGAGCGGCCCTCTCGGTCCTGGGCCGATCTCACAGGGCTGGACTGAAACAGATCCCAGCGCTGCAGCAGGAGAGCTGTAATTCGACACGGGGGGCGGGACAGGACAGGGGGCGGGGCCTAAAGAGACATATGGACATATGGAGCCCGGTTTTAGGACGAGGACAATTGAGCGATGGGCTTCTGTCCCCAAGTATTCTTCCCAGGAAAAGTGCCTTTGTCCGGGCTGTTAAGGACGAGGTCAATAGCACAGCTGGCATCAAGTGTGTTGGTGGGACTACTGCGTGTTCTTCTTCTCTAATGGAAAACTCTCTAAAAAAAATGTCTAAAACCACATTTTAGCGATCCTGTCTATCTGTCTATAGATCAAAAGTCAAAATAGACATGTAAAAATCACAAATAATTTGCAAAAGCTTATGTTCCATAAATAATGTAAGGTAGGTCTTTCTAAGGTTACATGTTGATTAATGTAATAGTTTTAACAATTTAATATGACCAGTGGAACATGTGTAAATGCATTTTGTTGCTAAAGAAATAATAATAAAAAAAACATCTGTTCTTTTACACCACTATATTTAGATCTGTAATGACACTAAATACTAAACTACTAAAATCAGAGAGGGAATGGTGTCATTTGATTTAAAGATAATAAGAACTCCTCTAAAAACGGAAACGTTTTCTGAACAAACCAAACTGACAGTTTCATAGTTAGACTTCAGAGCATGGTGCTCTAAACCTTGACCTGTTCATTGGACACCATGCTGCAGGGCTGAAAAAGAGCTGTGTTCACTGTGATTCATTATTGCCCCTCACCTGCACTGCATTCCAGCCATATGGCCCCTCTGGCTTGATATCTGCAGAGACTAACACTACGCAGATACCAGAGGGTGTAAAGCATACACTGGGCTAGGGGTCTCACAACACTATGCTCCCATAAACTCCAAATTTACCTTGCATCCTCAAATTCAGAGAAGAACATTATGTAAGGGAGCTGGGTTCAAGTTATGTAATCATGAAGAGTAGAAACAGCAGGAGAGAGTTTCATATCAAATCAACATGTTTGAGCTTCTGTTTTCCATCATGTTTTTTTATACTAGACATTCACATTGTGTTTTTATTTAGGGTGGGGGCGGTGTTGTGTGCATATTTTGAGGGTGATTTTTAATGTAATTTTGCTTCATAAGCATTACCATGTACAGTTCAGGGATGTGATACACTGAAGTGAAAGGCATGGAAGATGTCCAGAAAGCATCAACAGGATATTTTTGTTATCTTTTTATAAAACACTATCTTCCTCTCTTTAAATCTTACATTCTGCTGCTTTTAATGAGCTTACATTTTTCCCAGTGTCTTTGCCTTGGGTTACTACTGCCAAGTCATGACATGTAAAACAATATTCAAATAGTCACACTTCACCATCTTCTCCATTTTCACCACTGTTTTCGTCCTCATCACCACCCTTATTTCCATCATCACACTCACCCCCACCTCAATTAACACCATGACCATCAACACTTTCTCCATCACCATCCTCATATCCATGTTGATCATCATAACCACCGCTGTCATTATTTTGACAGTAAATTTGTTTCGACCAGGTCATTTTGGGGCGCGCAGAATCCTGTGACCTCCCCGGTACGAAAGCTAAAGGGGTCCCAGGTGGGCCAGGCAGCCTGGTGGGCCGGCTTTGAAATGCCCGGTAAAATTTTCGGTCCCAGTCCAGCCCTGATTATCACCACAACCACTACCATCATAATCTTATCATTATCTCCATCATTACCCTCACCACCACAACCACCACCTTTAACAGCAGGACCATCTTCTCCATCACCATCATCATATCCATAATCATCACCACAACCACCACCGTCCCGTCATTATCTCCATCATTACCCAACCACCACCATCTTCTACATCACTATCCTCATATCCATAATTACCACCATCACCACCATCACAGTCTCCATCGTTCTCATTGCCATCACCACCACCATCATCTGCATCTGCATCATTATTACCATCACCATTAACATTGTCATTATTGTTATTGTTCTGAAGTTCATTAGACCTTTTTGGTCAACAGAACCTACTGCCTGTCTATAAAAACCTACTGCCTGCCTACTGCCTGCCTGTCTGATCTGCCCATGAACACTCTCTAAACTATGAAGTGGCCACATTTTCTTGGAGAATTGCTAAAGAAAGCTAGGCGCTCTCACGAGGAGCAAGCTGTTGTGTTACTCACATTACACCACTTACATAAAGAACATTCTGTTCATAAAACCACAGTTAAGATCCTTTGTTAAAATCATTAAGCTAGGAAACCTCTTCACTGGACTTTTGGTGCTTAATGTTGTGGAAATCCCCTAAACTTTCACACGTATTGTCTCGGGCCAGGGTGAGAAAATAAACCCCTGCAGTCAGGTACAGGCTGCGTTTGTCAAAGACTCACCGTCTCTAAGTGCCCTCCAGAGTCAACAGAGAGCAGATGACTTTGCGCAAATCCATTTAATCTCAAAGTTTCCGTGATCCTCACATATGGAAAGAGTTTTGAACACATTTGAAACACATATGAAATGTATGTTCCTCCAATTATGAAAGCTACAAAGAAGTGTGGACAATAAATGATACATTCAAGAGGACTCCTGTGAATGACATTCACCCATGGACATAAAAAAGGAACTTTTCTAACGTTTTTCTGATTGTGTAAAAAAAAGATACTTTTGAAATGACACTATGTGGAAGGAGGGGAAAACAGCCAAACGATCTTGTGTTTGCCGACTGCGAGGTATTTTTAAACGTGTGTAACTTTCTGGAACACATTTATTTTTCCAACCATGGTACTTAAAATGCCTCTCTAACCAGGGTCTGCCTACAGCTCGGAGAGGAGCCTTCTGTGGTCCTGGACCTATCGTCTAGCCCCTTCAACTGCCCCCACTATGGGATTGGAGGGATCCCAGCTCCCTGATCCATGCTGGGGCCTTTACCAGGAACATGTGAGCCTGTGGAATTTCCTCTAGAGCTGTCTGCTAAGTCTGGGGACTCCTCCAGATCCTCTAAACAGTCTGCAGGCACGTGTGGCTCCCTGTGCTTCTGAAGAGGAGAACAAGAGAAAGTAAACAGAGAAAGAGACATGCAGAGGGAGTATGAGAGTACAAAGCAAAACATAAAGAGACAGAGTGTACAGGTCAGCATTCAACTTGGCAAAAACTCTAGAGACACTACAAATACTGTTTGTTTACAGTCAATGACAATGCTGCAGGGGACAAAAGAAGTTCAAATGGGATGTTCCCAAACATTTTTACGGTATGTCCTCTCTGAGGAATGTTCCAAAGGATGCAATTAAACATCTTGTAAAGTTCTTTCATAATTTTTGAGCAATAGAAAAAGTAAACTGTCATCCCAGCTGACATGACACTTCCAAATCAAAGTACTAACACAAAAGTGATGTGTTTATTTGGACACAATTTTTCAAAATTGCTTTAGTTACAGAATTTCTTGCAATTTTTCAATTTAGGTAGGTTCCTCTCCACCTCCTAATGGGCATTACAGACATTACGGACCCATGGGAGTCCCTGGATCTCAATATGTGATACACTAACGGTGTGGTTGGGTACATGAATAACAAGAAAAAGCAAAAAAGGAAAAAAACATCCTTTCATTAGAGTGAACCACTGGAACTATTCAAAATATGTAAACACAAAAGCAAACAATAGACGATTTATTATCACTTTTCACGACTGTTGCACAAGCCCAAGGCTGCAGCAAACAGATGTTGAAAAAAGGGCTGTTTACCACAGTCTGACCACAGAACAGAGTGTTCCCTGTGAAGAGTGAGCTGTGATAAAAGCCACACATCTGGAACACTGCAGTAGCTTATTTAGCACTTCAGACAGTGCTCACTCAGCAGTTACAGTGCAGTCTAATTGTAAGTAATACACAAATCATGTACTCTTAAAAAATGTGCATTAATGCATAATCCAGATACTAATCCAGAACGGTTAGAGTTCAACTTCAACACAAAGTCAAAACGATTTATGACGATTTATAAAGAGATGTATAATATAGGATCAGTGTAAAACCCAGAAAGGGCACTCAGGGATTTGGGTGAAGCTGTAATAGATATACGGTGAATTACTTATTGAGGAACTGTTATTGAGTTGTGAAATTTCAATTTGCAGATCCAATTTTAGTTATTCTCATTTCCTTTATATCTCAGTGGCACCACTGAGGTACACTTAAACCAGATACCGTCCTCACATACTGGCTGCCCACTGCTTTACTTGGTGAATGGGTCAAAAACAGAAAACAATTTTGTGCTGTTCACACTGTGTGTTGTGCACAGGGCGATGCTATGGGGGTCACGGCAAGATTCCAAAAGCTGTACCTCTACTTAGTCATTTTTAATTTTATTTACTTGTTTTTATAGTTCTGCTTTGGCCATATGTGAAAAATGGTAGACAACTTTATTCAAATATACATGCCCATCAATAACAATTTGCAGTTTCAGCAGCAACTTGACAAGTGATCTGCAACGTTTTTCTGGGTGGGTTATTTGGAGGGCGCAGGTAAAGAAGGTGCAGTACTACTTTGGATGCTCAAAAGGGGACCTTATACGAAAAACTTTGTGAGCTGTTGCTTTATGGAACCAACTAAGTCTTTTCTTTGGTATTGATCTGAAAAGCTGGCTACTTGAATTACGAAGAATATCTGTCTTCATTGGTGGCACTGTTTGGCAAGCCATTCTATATCCATAGTTGTTCCTCATTTGTGATGTTCAGTCTTATACAGAAAACACTACAAAAGTTGCATAAAAACACTCTTTTACATTTACACTCCAAGAATATTTCATTAGAAAGCTTGCATTTAAGAGAAAGATTGAGAGAGTAAAGAATCTACTTCTGCCATTTCTATATAGCTGTAAGCACATCATCATCTCTGGCCTTCTTACCATTAGTGAGTGTGAAGTTTAAGAAGCCAGTCTAAGTTCTCCTAGCGAACACAGGCAACTATTTCCATGTTAAAATTCGCTAGCAAAACAAACTGGCAGGAGGCTGGAGAAGGAGGACGAGAAGCGTAACACTGTAAGTCCTGTCTGCTGTCAAACTGACAAATGTGTTTTTCCCCACCATGTAGCCCTGTGGACAGAGCGCTCTCTGACATGCATGTGAACTTCGCAGATCGCCCAAATAGGGGTTAAAGAAAGGACACCCACGGAGAGCAGAAAAAAGCGAGATTCGCCCAGCCCCCCTAACTCTACTGCTACAGCCATGCAATCCTCCAAGTCTACACAAAAGTATTGAGATGCCTGACTATTGCAGCAACAGTGACTTTAATGACATTGCATTCAAATGTATTGACTTTAATATGGTAGTTTTGTTTTTGGAGAGTGGACCTTACTTAGTGCACAGGGGCACAGTCATACTGGAACAGAAACGGTTCTTCCCTAAAAAAGGGAAGCATGATGTTGTCCAAAATGTCTCAGTATGCTGAGGCATTAAGATTGCCCTTGACTGGAGAGAAGGGGCCTAGCCTAGCGTAGTAAAGAATTTACAAATTTCCACAGGATCCTAAACAACATTTTTAGACCAAGTCTTTGAGAACTGAGAAACTCCAGAATCCAGATTTACCTACATAATATCTTGTGCATTCATGGCATGGTTACTTAAGAGACAATAATAACAATATTCACTAAAACTAGAAAATCCACTGACTAGAGTATGCAACTACTCAACCTCAAAGGGTTTTAATTTCTTTTACTAAGAACAGGAGTATGCCTCAAAATTATTTTTACTGGTAAAAGGACATGTTACAGGAAGATTATAGATAGACAAGAGATTAGATTAAATGTTGGCGTGTTGCTTTAATAATTGAGTGACAAATCAAATGAGTTATAGACAAAAAAACAAAAGGATCTCACCGTGTCTGGAACTAAGAAAGAGTCTCATACAGCCATGTGCATTTAGTGTAGTTGTTCAATCACATAATTACATTACAATAATGGACACTTATGGATAAAGTGTAAAGGTACTAAAATGTAGAATGCATCCATAAAATGTTTGGCTAGTACATAAGTTTTATACCTGAGCAACATATCTGAGAAAGTGCTGCCCTCTGTTGGCCATCTACAGACATCATTCTAATGTCCCATCATTAAAACAGCAATCAAAAAGGCATAAAATGAAATGAATTAATAACCCAAACTAATTTTAACTAGTACAAGCAGAAATTTGGCCAAAGAACATAGAAAACATAACATAAAAAATCTGGTTGAAAGAAAATCGTTAAAAACATTTGCTTTAATCACAGGTACCCTTAAAAGGTATAAAGTACCTGAACTGAGCTTTGGAGTCCCATTACAACCATCCTCCAATTAAAAGGATGACTATAAAAACATATACACAAACACGTCAAAGGAACCTATGCACTTACGCCACAGTTTCCCAGTACAATCCAGGATGTGTAAAATTGTTCTAGCTATTCAACAACAGATCAGCAACAATACACTGAAATGCTTATGCTCTTATTGCCTTGGGAACAAAAGCATGTGGATGGTCTTGAGTATGTATGGCTAGTAGTAAATACTGTCCACCACAAAAGCAGAGAATGCTGAACAAGATATACACAAAACACAGGACAAATACTGCATTGTTTACACGCGGACAGAGTGACACACAGGGAACTCGAAGGCACAGATGGTTACAGATGTGGAGGAATTTAAGGAGCGACAGTTCCACTCAAAGTGAGGTCTCCTTTGGTTCTGGTCCCAGGAGTGGAGGCTTGAAAGTAAGAATATCATTGAACGTGCGTCCTAGAAAGAAAGAAAGGGAGAGAGAGAGAGGGGGAAGGGAGAGAGGGGGGGATTATGACGTAATCACTAAGTACATGCTGACTGAGTAACTGCTGCAACAGTATTATTTCTCTCAGCTGTGACACAGTTAAAGGTAAGTGAACTGTAATACTGTACATGTAAAAAAAAATTAAGACCCAATTCCCAAAACAGAATGCAACCACACAAACCCAAACCCATATTTAAACCCAAACCCATAAATTAAACAAACACCAAATGTAAATTTTTTTGTTGCTTGAAAAATTTGTGATTATTTTGAATTTGGTGCCAGCAACACATTTTGAAATAGTTGAGGGTCAACAAAAGAAGAGAAGCTGTGTAATGCTAACATCAAATAAGTAATTAGCCTAATTGGCAACAGGCCTGTAACCTGACTCTATAAAAAGAGCAGGCCAGCAAGGCAGTCTCTTGGCAGCCCCACTATGTGAAGGCAAATAGAGCAACAATTTAAGAATAAAGTTCATGAACATAAAATTTGAGGATTTATCATCTACAGTACAAAATACTGCTAAAACATTCACTGAATTCAGAGGAATCTCTGTGTCAAAAACCAATATCGGATAAACTTAGGGTCTGTTTTTAATGCAGTACTGTCCAAAGGCCTGGACATTGTAGAGGAAATCTCTACAGAATCCTCTGGACTAAAGAAGACAAAGACTGTGTGACTTGTTTCTAGCACACAGTTCAAAAGACAGCATCCATGATGGTACAATAGTGCACGTGGCCTGTCTTAGACATCTGGGACAGCGCCATGAAAACCGAACGATATACAGGCTTTGGAGCAACATATGCAGAGATCCAGACATAAACCTTGAGTTAGGAACTAACTTAAAAACAAACTGGATTCTGCATGTATTGTAACAACAAGAGAGTCCATATGCTAAAATGACCATAAGCTGAAAACATCTGGCATACCTTGAACTGAAAAATATGACAAAGGAGACCCTGAACTGCTGAGCAGGTGAAATATCAGGCAAAATGGGGTAACACATCACTTTCAAGACTACAGAAATTGGTTCTGTCACTTATATATTTATAGTGCTGTTAAAAAAGATGAGATACAATAAAGTGGTAAACATGCCCAGTCTCCATGTTTTCTGAAACGTCACATTTTTTCAGGGCATCAAAATTTGAGATTAGCAAATATATTTGATATATACTTCATTCATTTCGATTCAAGATGGGTGTATATGACATGCAAATCATTGCATTCTGTTATTTACATTATATACAGTATCCCAACTTATTGGTATTTGGGACAGATACTATTGACAATTACGTACTTTTTATTGTCTGTACAGAAATCTCCTTTACTTCATCATTTGAAAACGGCTGCTGCTGTTTATACTGTGTAAAAATCCAATGATGGACAGTCTGATGGAAATGGCTTAATGTTTTGTTCAGTCTCCTGTAAAGTTACTTTTTTGGAGATATTCATTGGTGCCTGTCAGTTTCTTTCACATTGCCACATTAACCTCACGACGCCAAAGATGTAAACTTTGGACACTAAAGACGTCTTGGGTGATCGTTATTTTAGGGTGAGAAGAAAGAAGAAGGGTAAATTTTCATATTATTGTTTTAGACTTAATCGATCTCCACTGCAATGTCTCATACGTTTCCATTGTTCCAGAGTCTGCTCAGCATCATCCAGTGAGTGGTCGTAGGGTGGGGCCTCTGTTTCATCCTCTGGCTCTCGGAACTCTGCAAAGTAGGGCATGGCCAGGCCCTCGCTCGCCGTCACCCGGCTGTCTGGGTCCAGCAGTAGCATGGATTCAAGCACAGCGATGGCTGCAGACAACACAACACACACATTTGACTCTCGCTCACTCCAAACAGCAACAAGGGCTCAAAACACTTCGGCAACATTACTTTTGAGACGCTTTTTAACCACACAGTGCATTGATCTGTATAGTGTGCTGAACAAGGGTATCTTGTGCTTTTACCTTGAGGTTTGGTGTCTGGCATCAAAGCCTGAAGTTCTTTCTTTTTAAGCTTGGGCATCCGTAGAATATAATTTTTAGCCTGGAAAATGTAGAGTTAGTTTTTAAAATGACATTGAAGTTTCTATGAAGTTTACAAAGATAATGGCCCATAATATTAATTATCAAAAAAAGGGTGTACCTTAGTGAGGGTTGTTTAACTTTGACAAGGTTCTTTGCATATGCACACACCTCATTAACAAATGGTTCTGTAAATAACTGTCCATTGAAAGGTTCTTAGAGGGAACCCAAAGTGGTTCCTCTATGGTATCACGTCAAAGAACGTTTTTGGGCACCCTTTTTTGGTACCCATGCATGGGACAAGTAAATATTGTACATATTGTCTCACATCCTGAGATTGCAGTTTGGAGATAAACTCCTGTGTAGGTGTTCCTGTGACCTTCATGATTTCTGTCAGCTGGTCTAGGTCTGAAGAAACCAGGTCAAGGGTCAAAAGATAAAAGAAATAGTCATGTGAAACAGCAAAGTGTGACTGTAGAGGAAAACTGAACAGATCACAAAAGAATAAGCCTTGAACAGTGTTGTCACACAGTAGTGCAAAAACAAATTCAAATGTGTTAAATAATAGGATACGGTCATTCCCTTTGAACAGAGGTTTCCCCATCAGCATCTCTGCCATGATACAACCAACAGACCAAATGTCCACTGTGAAGAAAGAAAGAGTCTTAGAAATAACAGTCTCTTAATATGCGGGACATTCAGGACAGAAAACAGATGTCTAAAGTTAGCACATTAAGGGATCACATTAAGGTTAGCACATTTAGCACATTATCACCACAGTGATTCATGTCTAGTAGCCTTGACATAAGTCTAAAGGTATTGACCAAGCTGTCTCACATATTACAACCACAGCATTCTGGGAAGTCCAAAGGGGAAACATTATCTTTGTAACTATGTCACCCACCAGTTTGTGTGTAGTGCATCCAGTTGAGGATGACCTCAGGGGCTCTGTACCAGCGTGTGACCACATACCCAGTCATCTCAGTATCTGCTTGCCGGGCGAGACCAAAATCCAGGATCTAGGAGACAGCACATGCGATTACTAAGAATGTTACAATACAACAGAACTCAACACATGTAGCATATTGTACCTGCATATTCTACCATATCATATCTTTATCATATCATATCTCACCATATCATATGGTGACTAGCATGTGGTTTTGCTTGGGATTAACATATCAGTGTGTTACTTGTGTCCCTTAGTTTGGGACATCAGAAAGCACAAATACTGTTTCAAATGTTGCATTTTTACAATGTTTCATGTAGGGCTGAAACGATTATTTGAGTAACTCGAATGATTCGATTACAAAAAATGTTTTTTTGCCTCGAGGCTTCGTTTAATTAGTCACCAAAGTCCACCTGCCGCGTGTGACCCGGGGAACATGCTATTTTTGCTGCAGGGAGTAGGGGTTTTTTGCACTGAAGAAGAGCACACAGCTCAGAACAGGAGATATGAAGTAAAGCCCTGCACGGGACTATTTTTTTAATCCCGCTCCCGTGGAATTTCTAACGATTCCCACGCACTCCCGCCTGCTCTCCTGGTCAAATGTGAAAATATATTTTTAAAGTTAAAAAACGATCAATGTTCTGTTATTGTACGTTAGTGGCGCACACTGGCTGTGAAAA
>JBBJLR010000019.1:11897009-11914350 GCA_037577145.1 Brachypetersius gabonensis
TTGCATAACCCACTATTGATATAGTTGTTTAAAAACACAAAAGTATGATTTATCCGATTACTCGATTAATCGATGGGGGGAAAAATCGAAAGAATACTCGATTCCAAAAATATTCGATAGTTGCAGCCCTAGTTTCATGTTCCAGCAAGTTCAAAATTAAAACTTCAGCATTTTACTGAAAGTCACTTTCTCAGCCCCTTTTTGTACTAATGTGTCAGAATAAATTATGAATTCATTTTCATTATTTAATGCAGGTCATTCATGAAACATGAGACATGATTTCTACCTGACATAGGAAGTTTTACCTTGAGCTCGCATTCTTCGTTGATTGCTAGATTGCCTGGTTTGAGGTCCTGTGAGTTAAAACTGTGAGCAATGAGCAAAACTGCATATTCAATTCACTGATATTTAGTAGACCAGGTACATGCACCTTACCCTGTGAATGACACCAGCTGCATGGATATACTGGGGAAAAAAGAAATATTGTACATGAGAGAGTGTGAGAGAGAGAGAGTGTGTGTGAGAGAGAGTGTGTGTGTGTGTGAGAGAGAGAGACAGAGAGACAGAGACAGAGAGAGAGAGAGAGAGACAGAGAGACAGAGAGAGAGACAGAGAGAGACAGAGAGAGACAGAGAGAGACAGAGAACATATATTTTCAAGTACCTTAAGCCCTCTCAACATTTGGTAGACCAGATACTGAACTCGGTCCTCTGAAAGCCTCTCCATTTTCATCAGTTTTCCAAGATCAGTACCCATGAAGGGCATCACCAGGTAACTGCCAACAAAGAGACAAGTATAAATATTCTAGCACCTACAGCATCTGACAATTAAGACCTCTCTGTACTTTAGTAAATATATACGCCACCTAATCCCTTTATATGGTGAATTATGAAGTAAATGTATATTTTCCATAAATACAATATTATAATAATTATATTTATAGTAATAAAATTTGACAAACATCAGTCCCTAAAAGACATTTTAGGGATACAACTGTTTTCTTTGTAAATTATATATTCTTTAACTTGTCTTGTATAGTTTGTGATAATTCCCTGAAACCATTAAACAAGACACAGCAAGCAAGATCAACAAAGAAAGCATCAGCTTACAAGTCTTGGAATCTGTCCAGTGACAAATCTGCAGTGAAAACATTCAGAAGTCCAATAACCTAGAGGCAGTAGAACAAAGGGAGAGGAGTCTTAGGGTCCCAAACCTAGTCAAACATCTTTACCATAATCATTATAAACTATGTCATAAAGCGCTTTCCGGGGCATATTTCGGTCACTTAAAGAGCACTGATCTCTCTCTCCCTCCCTCTTTTTATCTTTTTTTTTGTGGTGCAAAGGATGCAAAAATATTTAACAGATTTATCAATATTTATAACCCGTTATAATATTGTTTCCTGTGTTCTATGCGTATATAATTCATGAGAGAGGATGTCTCATGAATTGTGTCTTGTGATGATGTAAAGAGAGTCACTTCCGCCACTCTCAGTGACTCAATCTAGCAACCCTTGGCAGCAGAAAATGGCAGCTATCTTAGAATGCATTAATATTGAATGCTAGCAGCTAGGGCTGCACAATATATCGCAAATTTACCGTCATCGCGATATCAACATGCACAATATCCATATCGTGAAAAAATATACATGTCGCATTTATTGACTGAACTGCAATAAATGGTGTTTTTCCAAAACTCTTCACCCAGTGCCACAGAGAAGAGCGCAAAAAATTCACTGGGCAGTTTCTTCATCTTCTGTGCTGCTGTTATAGTTTGACTAAGAAATGTCTATAATTGAAATTATGTTTACATTTATTTGAAATTTAAAATTATAAAAAAAATATTTTCAGATTTTTTTTCAACAATGGTTCAAATGTTTTATGGGAGGCATTAAACGCCCTGTTTAAGTAAATTCTTTAAAAAAATAGTATTGCTTTTATTTGTTTCTGCATAGATTAGTCAGCGTCTGGAGTCGATGTTACCAGCAAATCCAATGCAGAAAAACATTAACACTATAAAGGCCAAGTTTTTACTTACTTATCGCATGTGATATCGCCATGGCAACACTCAACAACATTATCGCATATTGCATGTTTTGCTGATATCGTGCAGCCCTACTAGCAGCACTGTTTCTCCTGGAGCTTATGGATATGTCAGAACGGAGCAATCAGGAATCAGTAATAATTTAGCAAGAGCTCCTAGTACCCATCCCTAATGAACCTACACAACCTACTGTTAATAAAGTGGCCCCTTATAGTCAAACCACTGCACAGCACACAGCGTGAAATTCTTTCTCTGCATTTAACACATTCATCAAGTAAAGCAGTGGGCAGCCAGCAATGCAGCACAGTGTGTGGGGATGGTTGTCTGCCCTCAGGGAACCTCAATGGTGCCAGTAGCAGTGCTAAACCCACAAACTTCTGATCGTAGGGGCAACTCCATAACCAGTAGGCCACCAGCTGCCCCCAAAAATGGTAAAACATTGGCAAGTCTGAAAACAGGATACTGATTTTGCCTCACAATATTATGTATGCATCTCTCTTCCACTATTTTTATGACAAAAACATCTCAATCGTATCAGAAATCAATCAATGTAAATGCTGCTTTGAACAATTTTTTATCTATAAAGGCACACTTTATATCACACCACTCTGAATTGCTTAATTTACATTTTAATGATTGTATTAAACAGTAATTTAAGAAAAGAATCCCCTCACACAAGAGACAGTGTCTTTAATTACTTACGTTGTCATGCTTCATGTGTTTAAGCAGTCTGAACTCCCGGTAGGCCCTCTTGGCAAAAAGTTCTGACTGAAATGGACGATGGAGCTTCTTGATGGCCACCTTTGACCCTGTCCAGCGGTCCAGAGCATAACTAAGGCAAGAACATCTCATTGCATCACAAATTTTGTATATATTAATGAAGTGGAAAAAAAAAGTCAAATATCCAGAAAAAAAAAACTTTGTAAACTGCACTTTCAATGTGAACTACTTAACACTTATTTCCTGATACCCAGATCAAAACAGCACAGTTAACTCATTTTTTGTAAAACATGGGTTCTGTTCAAAACCCAAACAGTCTACGAAATGTTCAGTACTCAGCAAGGTCAACACCCAAGGAGCAGATTTTACAAGCCCTCAAAAAGACAAGTGTAACACAAGTCCAAAAAACTAAAAATAATAATGAATAGTACTAATAAGTGATCATTCAGAAGCATGTGCTGTTGACACAGAAATTTAATTAACTGCACACACACACAGCTTGTATGATGTCCACGGAAGCACTGCCAATAAAATGGGACAATCTGAAACTGCAGCACAAAAGTCGTGGGTCACCGTGACCTATCCCCCACCCCAGAACTGGACTGTGAAGCAGAGTTAACTTCAAGAAGGGATGTTTGTCCTCCAGAACTATTTTCTCTGCAACCGGAGCTTTGTGTTTACAGCACGTCACTGTCCTTTACTGATCCACTTCGTTTAAACAGAGCTGTTCAGTTTAACACAGATCCAAAGTTTGAAACTCAGGAGCTCTGTGTAAAACGTGTCAGGACAACAACAAGTTCATGGCAGAATGTTTTCACCGCCTCTGACTGGTGGTTGAGATGGTTTTCTCCAGTTTGGTCTGGCCCTGGTTAACAAGAGCAGCGCTTCTGGGACCCCGCCTAGACCTCCAAAACCGAAACAGGAAATAAGAAAAGAGAGAACAACAGGCTAAAAATATAAATGCCCACTTAGACCAGCCACACGTGTCACGACAGCTTCAACACGGGGGGCTACATCCTGTCGACCATCACCATAGACGCAGATCGAGCAGTAAAATATCTGAAACCTGCTGTAAAAGAGAACTCACCAGACTGTCCCATACGCCCCCGTCCCCACCTGTCTCAGGTCCCGGTAGCGCTCAGGTACTTCCCACATCGTTTTATTCACCTCCTGCCGGTAGTAGCCGGGCCTCGATCGGCTCGTCATCGTTTACTAAACACGGATCTTCTACCAAACACCTCGGTTCAGCCGTGATTCTGGTTTCTGAGTGAAAACGCCTCTAACTCGACTGAATCTACCTGAGCAGCTATAAAGCCGCTCCCAGCTGAACAGCACGCGCGCACACACACACACGGCTTACACGTCACAAAAATGAAAAAAGGCGCAGAACGACAGCATCCACAGGATCAATTTAAAAATTGACGTCGATAACTACATATTTAATTGCTTTTACCGTAGGCTTAGCATATATACTATATAAAGACAATTTTAATGACACACACACAAAAATGTCATTAAAATGTTGTAACGGACAGGCGTCCCAATACTTTTGTGCACAAAGTGTATACATATACACCAACAGGGACTTTAATGAGACTGCATTCCAATACATAGTCTTTAGTACGGAGTTTGTCCCCCTTTGCTGCTATAACAACTTCCACTCTTTCCACAAGATTTTAGTGTCCACGAGGAACATTTATGAGGTCAGGTACTGATGGAACGAGAAGGTCTGGCTCGCAGTCTTTATTCCAGTTCATCCCAAAGGTGGTGGATGGGACTGAGGTCAAGGCTCTGTGTGGACCAGTCAAATTCTTCCACACTGAACACATGGGACCTTGCTTTGTACACTGGAACACAGACATGCTGGAATAGAAAAGGGTCTTCTACAAAATGTGCCCACAAAATTGAAAGCGTGGTATTGTTCAAAATGTCTCAGTACGCTGAAGCATAAAGATTGCCTTTACTGGCCTGAATTCAATAATTAAGAGGGGTGGCTTAATGCTTTTGTGCATATAGTATGTCTATATATAAGCTCTAAAGTAGCTTGAACAGTCTTTGGTCCTTCACCAGGCCATTTCCACAATAGGTATTTTTTTTAGTCAAAAACTGTTTGTTAGGTTTGACTCAATTCTGTTGTGTCCTCTCCTTATCGCTTTCTGGGTCTGTTTGCTGTTTTTTTTTTTTTGTTGTTACAAGATTTTTTGTACTCATTACCTTTTATTCTCCTGTGTTTTTGGCTTATTTTAGGATACGGCACTCTATATCTAGAGTATATATACTCTACATCTCTATATAACTCACTGGACGTATGTCTATATGAGTGGAAAAAAATGGCACAAGAAAACCAGGTTGTTTCTTTTCCCATCTTGTTCTCCAGAAGGCTTGTGGTAACATGTTCCTCACTCACAGGCCCCAAGACACTAACATTCCTAACCATCTCAAACAAGGCCTCCCTTCAAAGAGATGGTTTTACATTTACTATAGATTTTCTTTCTTTTGTTCCAACAAAGACCAACCCATGAGTTCTACCTCAGCCGTGACACACACAATCAGTGCCTGTTCCCTGACCTTTTTTTTTTTTATATCTACATACATGTTTTATGTTTCACATTTCAAAACAAGCTAAACAAAAGCTTATCCTGTATCAAAATGACAGAATATAAAGAATATAAACATTGACAACAATCTATTTGGTAGATTTTTATTTCAAAATAATCGTTTTCCTTCTCTGTCATGCTTTCGTTACACAGCTCTCATGATGGCTGTTTAAATATGTTAGTTATTGATACTTGTGAGGGAAAGTTACAACATAGTAAAATTCCAGTATAGGACTGTGCATATTGCTATGAGACATCAGTTAGAAATCATTGCATAGTAATACTACTGTTGCAACATGAGGTTAAAAGATCTGAAGTAAAACAAAAATTGTGCGCTTCATTTTGGAGCTTTACTGCTCACTAATTTGTGCGTTAAGACACTGATTATTTCTCTCTATCTTACGCTCTCTCACAGACGGACCGACACACACACACACACATTTGGTTTGTACTGTAATACACACCCTGTTTTTCAGACTCAGACCTGTCTTCTATGACTGGTGGTCTAAGCCATCATTTATAACCAGTCAAATATACACAGATGTCAAAAACCCTTCTGTATACTTTTAACTGGTTGACAGGAGTTTAGTACCTCAGCTACCTTCAGCAACACCTACCCACCCCACAGAGAAAAGAATTCCCCTCTGTCCACTGTATAACCGGGTAAGCAGCATGTCCTGAAGGCTCTACGATGATCAGGTAACGCAGATTTCATTGGCCCAGGCTGGGGGTTTGCTGTCATATGGGACAAATACTCGGTTTCCTGCTCCTCTATCCTCCTCTTCCTGCTGTCCTTCATCTCGCTCTCCTGGCTCTTCTGATCCTCCTCTCCCCACCCAGCCTGGCTGCTCCAGACCTTCCTGTGTACAAAACGGCTTCTCCAGTACTTTTAGAACCCTCTGAACCTGATGGAATAAATGAATGTTTCTGTTTACTTTTCAAAATAATATTAACTTTAATGAGTAAATAAAAAAATAAACAAAATAAATCTCATAAGATGAAAAGTTTCAATGTATTTCAAAGTCATTTGATATTGAATAAATCTTTCTAGAAACAGAGTTGACATTACATTCTAGAATATATATATTATTAGAATGGTGGTAAAAGGTGGTTAAATGTTTAATGTCTCTAAAAGCCATCACAAGGAAAGTCATTACTTGAAAACACTGCAAATATCTTGTCTGATATTGTTTTAGGAGTTTGAGATAAGGTTATTGCCTAAAGCCATTTTTAAATCCATACATGGCAGAGAGATATGTGGATGTAATTCTAATTTATACCAAGAAGTCAAAATGTATTTTCCACTGTTTTAGCATTATTAGTGCTATATCTAAAACTCAAGTCATTCTGCAAAGTAAAAAAATGCCAAGTTTCCGCCGGTTTACTATCACCTCCCTGCAATACATTTCATGATACATAATAGATCAATCTTTATGGTTCCAATTGAATTACGTGGACATTATGAAAAAACTGTGGATTTTCTCTTTAAGTAGTGATTAAAAAAAAAAATCAAACATAGCCGAAGTTTAACCTCAGAGAAGTCCCCATTCTCTGCTGCTTCTATTGCATTCTGGGCGATGTAGTTCCGGAGCACCACACGCGGATTGGTATTATCCATTACATGCACTCTCTCTCTCTGGACCTCCTCCACGTCACATGCTCCCTCACATTCCCGAGCAAGACGCTGCCTGGAGACAAGCATGGAACACACATGTAGAATGTAGAAGACCTGTGAGATGGTACTTTCAAACATTCTCAAGGGACCACCTCTTTAACATGTTTATTCTGGCACTATACCATCTGTTACAATAAATGAAGCACTCAAGTTATTTTTAATTCCTGGCATAAAAAAATGTTGGTTGGCTAGCAGCAACTTTTCTCTAGATGACGATATGTTAATTGTTCTCTCCCTGCCCTCACCTGTACTGTTTGATCCAGCAGGTCCAGTCCTCTGTCTGCTTGGCCTTCAATGTCTCCTCTGTAGTTTCCAGCAGCTCTTTCAGCCTGGACATCTTCTCTAGCTGCTGAGCCACCATATTCCGATTCGATAAAATGTTAAAGAGTGCAGGGTTACTCTGAGCCATGGACAGCAGCATTGCTAACTCACTGTGGGAGAGTAAGGGTGCGCGAAAGGAATATAAATAAATAAATAAATAAATAAATAAATGAATGAATGAAAAATGAAGATCTGCTTGTTGGGCTTGTAAAGTCACAAAGGATGTTTCTGAAACAAAGGCATTTCCTTCTGCCAGATCTAATGCAGATTTAAATAAAAAAATCTTTCTAAAAGGAATTTAAGATATTCAGTACTATTTATTAAAGCCTATTCAAAAAAATAGCAACCATTGTACCAAAGGGTTTCAAAACTGGTAAACTCATAACCAGCTACAGGATGTGTTACAATACAACGGTTTCCTTGGTGTGGAAATTTGCAAAACCATTCTTCACCCACCAGGAAATATGCGAGGGAATTAAATAGGGAGGGGTGTAAGTTACCGAGGGTCCATAGTTGGTCTGTTGGCAGCTTTCAGCTCCTGTAGAGATGCACACTGCTGCAAGAGCAGCTCAGCAGCCTGCTTGATAGCCTCAGCATCATCCACTGCTTCTCCCTCTGCAGGACAGGAGATCTGACTCAAACTACGGAAAGTGTTGGTGAAGTCAGCACCTGCAGACGCATTGACAGAAGGGGTAGAGGACGAAGATTTCATTATTTAATTACATTTAATTATAGGACATACAGCTATACTATACTGTGCTCCAAAAAATTAGCTAAAGCCCAGCCATTCCTTACCTGTGTTGTGCATCGTCTGCATAAGATCTGTGATGAGTTTCTCATCCTCTGGGTCTTCCTTCCTGAGCAGGCCTAGCTTTTTCCTCATGTTCTGCATGTAGAAAGTGTTGAAGAGGGGCAGGAACTCATCCAGCACTGTCTGAGCACGCTCTGAGGGTAAGTCCGGGTCCAAGGCCTCAGCCAGATGAGCAAGGTTCCAGCGGCAGATGGCTGGCTGGGCTTTGTATGAGTAACGGCCAGAATTATCGGAGGCATTACAGATGAAGTCTGGGTCAAAGCTTCAGGGGAAGAAAGAGCCTAAAATTGATATATGATAGTAGGTTGCATAGACAATTTTCTTGTGTATACATGAGACTAAGTCAAAATAAGGTCATATTCCAAGACATATGTTTGTGTCAGGACAAGACAATCAACAGATACGCTCCAAGATCTTAAAGATCACTGATGGATTCAAGGCCTGGACAAAGCATCCATCATTTACTAGATGTAGCTCGGCTTAAATCTGAAACAAATGAACAGTTCATATCTGTTCTGTGCAAGATAACAGCAATGATCTGAATGATAGACTCATAAGCCTTAAACATAAACTTTGAGCAGACAACAAATTCACAATGTGTACATTCTTCATGGTTACACCTTGAGATGCCGTATGTTCAAAACACTTTACACCTCACTGGGACATGAAAAGTTAGGTGGTGTGATTGCTCTAGTAAAAACCCTAGTAAACTGAAAAGCTTTCATTCTGAAACAGGCAAGAAATCAGCACAGCTAGTTTCAGTTATTGAAAAAAAATAACAATGACTGTGTGCAACACCATACCGGTCCATGAAGCCAAAGGGTCCATAATCCAGTGTGAGCCCCAGAATACTCATATTATCAGTATTAAGAACTCCGTGACAGAAACCCACACACTGCCACAGCGCCACAAGTCTAGCTGTTCTCAGGGTCACCTTCATTTAAAAAGGGGACAAACAAGCAATCAAACTTTCTTGAAAACCCTTTTGTTTGTTGACTCACAAGGATTTTTTATATACAATGTATACCAATTACAGGCAAATGTAATGACAGCAACTGCTAAACCACTGCAGGTGAAACAAGAATAGTATTTTACAGAATTTAAATAGAATCCCAACTGTTTTTGGAAATGGGCTTGTAAATAAGATTTTTGGGAGCATAAGGTGATTATATTATTATTATTACCCCTTAAGACAAGTGCAACAGTAATCCTTAAAATCACAGCATCATCACCATGAATTCAATTTTCAATTTAATGGAATATGATTGTTCAATGGGTACAGCCTACCTCTCTAAAGAAAGCAGTGTTTCTCTCCACTGGGTCTGAATAGCTTTGCTGAATCTCTGGGTAGAAGGTTTCAATAACATAATCCAGCATCTGAGTTCTGATCTCATCATGTCCGTAGCTGGGGCCTTGTCGGCCTGTAAACTCATCAGCCTCTTTAAAAATCTCAAAAGAACCAAACCTGCAAAAAGCCAAGATAATGTATTCATATTCTCACTATTCAGAGCAATCGTTGTTTTAATTTAGCACTTAGTAGTACTAAATGTATCCAAGAATGTGTTTCACTGGATTATTTTTGTATGAACTCTAAATGTCTGAAAAACTGACATAAGGTAACTGCCTGTAATGGTGGGGTTTACCTGATAAAAGTGGGAGCAATTCGCAACACTACCGAGCATCTCTCCATGCGTGGATTTCCATTGTAATACACATCTCTCATGATCCGTGAGTCTGAGGTCACTATGGAACCAGCCCGTGTGGTGGGCACCCCAAGGGCATAGACTGCTTCACTGCACAAAAACTCACGGATGCTGGAGCGCAGAACCTTACGTCCATCTGCTTGCCTGAAGAAGGAGAGTAAGGAACATGCGACAATGTGAATGGTTCATAAATAATCTTAAAACAACCATTGTCAGTTTTCCTTTCAATTAAAGTTTTTAAAAACGAGCAATACATTATTTTCACAGATTTATTAAAACCAAGGCAACCAATATGATACATCATGTTAATGTTTTTTTACTTTTGTGAGTTTTATTAAATAAAAACAAAAATTACATCTAAATTCACAATTGTGAGTTTATTTGTAACAGGGGTGTTCCTAAATGGTACAACATGTACCCATTAAGCCATTATTTTATTTTTTTATTTTTTTTGGGGGGGGGGGGTTGCATACCCCCCAAAAAGTGAGTAGTTGTGCCCCTGCGTTTACCCTAATAGTTCTAAAAACTCTTGAATAATGTTGTGATGCTTCATTAGAAATTAGGGGGAAACCTTAAGGAGTTTTTACCTGACCATCAAGGTTAAACACACTTAAAGCTACTTTGTCTCATTGACCTGACCAAGATCATACACTTTTACCTGCCAGGAAAACACACCTGGAGTAAGGGGTTAGTCCAGCTCCCTTCACCTGGATTTCCCAACGTCTGCTGGGGTTTTCTGTCAGCAGGTCAGGGCTTTGGTCAGCTGGAGCCTTCACCTCTCCTAAATAGCAGGCAGCCCCGTCTCCCAGCTGCCCGGCGAACTGGCCGAACTGGTGTCCGCAGTAGCAGTGTGCGGCGGGCTGGGAGCCCGGGATCAGTCTTGATCCGCTCAGATACTCCGGACCCAGCGGGTCCTCCTCCACCTCTTCCGCCCTCAGACCCAGCAGGGCTAACGCCGGACCAGACACGGCTACGAACTGTGGGTTCTGCAGGGGCTGCGGCTGCACTCTGGAGAAACAGGCGCCCCGGACTGTCCTGACTCCCGGAGCCTCGGAAGGGTCCAGAGGAAGCCTCCTCAAAACCACATTATCAAACTGCAGCCCCTCCAGAGAACGGCTCGGTCCTGCTCCCATAGCGTCCATTCTCAAGGAAGACAATCTGCACAAAATAACACTTGCACACAGATGAGCCTGGGTCGTACGGAGCACACTGGCGGCCATTCACCCACCGCCTGAGTCCAGATAATCCTCATGAGCGAAAAAGAGCTGCCATCATCTTTACATAACTCTTATTAGCGTGCCAACTGAAACACGGTGCTCCTTTGTTTTTGTTCCCCCACCATTCACATCCCGGAACTAATGTTTAGATACTAAGTAAATTAATAAATAAATATATAATATAGTACTGTATTGTAACTTTGTAACTAAGATTGAACCCCAAATAAATAAATACATAAATAAAAATGTATTATGTAATATTTTATTTATAAGCGCCTTTCACTAGTCTCAAGGTCACTTTTCAGAAGTTCCGCAGAAATAAAAATGGAAAAATTTAAAAATGCAATTAAGAAGAGTTTATAATCTGTTAAAAAGCAGACAGTGGGTTGTGTTATCATCAAATGTTCAGGGAGGGTGCAGTTAGTTCACGCGCACTCTCCATGGATAAGGCAGGCCAGCTGAATATCTTTAGGCATGACGACTCTCTCTATGGGATTTCGGCCATCTTTGTTGGCGTGTAGCGTCGCCACGCCAATGATAGTAATACCACACCTTGCCCTGACGAGCCGAACGTTTTGATATATAGGATGTGTGGGTGCACGCCACGGTTCGGGTCGCATTAAGTGCGACGGAAGAATAATGATAATAAAGAAGGAATAATAATAAAGAAACCCAGGTGAATAACAATATGAGAATTCCAGTGGACATGCCCACAATAAAGTATGGTTAAGAGTGAGAGTAAAGTGGCAGCAGCATAAAAAGGTTAAGGCCTTAACACTAACAGCTCAAAATAGCACAACACATCCTGATTCAACAATTAGTTAGTGGGCTGAGCACTGTCCCTCGGCTATGTTAGAATGTCTCCTACAAGGTGCTTGATGCAGCAAATGAATCTTTACATAGAATCCACCCTCTATTCATTCCAATGTTTGGGACAGCTAGAGGTAATGGACAGCTAGAGGTAATTGTAAATAAATCACAACTCAACAAAATTTCTGATCATGTCCGGGAGATGGAAGTATAGAAGTATATTCCTTGTTAAGTAACATCAGAATCAAGCAGCATACATGTAGCCTCTTTTTGCTGTTGCTCCGCCTCATATTCACAGACAGGGCTTTAGGTCTAAAAAAAAAGTCTTTCTACCAAAGTCAAGATCAAATATACTGCTTAGTTATGAACAGCACATATCACAGCTACACACATTGGTCCATTCACTCCATTCTATTGCACAGTGAAAATGCACAGTGAAAATACACAGTGAGAATCTCAAAAAACTGGAATTTCAACTGCATACATTAAACAGAAGACTGTGACTTAAATAGTACCCATTTATTATAATCAGATGGTGAAAGATCAACTGAATCTGGCCAGCTTTTGTCTATTAGCCCTTTTCCAGGTAACAGAATATGGGAGGCACTTGTCAGTTGTCATGGGCATAGTTCACGGCCCAAACTCAATCCAGAAAAAGTTAGACTGTATTCACTTCTCCTACTGCTTCATTGACTTTTATATTTAGAATACCAACAATGTGGAGACATTCAGGGGTCATTTCCAAAAGACAGATACAAGTACTGCTTCTGGAATATTGCCAAGTTCATTTGCAACAGCAAAATGTTTTCTCTAGCATGAATTCCTCTGAACTGAGAGTTGGATACTGCCTGGGGTTGTAATACCAATCATTAACTGTTCCCCTCCAAACAGAACACCCACTGCATTCACATAGACCCAATCCCAAAGAGTCGTAAGGAAATTGTGGACTAATCCCTCGTTTTTTTTAAAACATAATTCTCTCCACAAAACATTACTGAATAGCATAAAATTACTTTGGTCAAAATCATCTTACAGTGTGCATTACATGACCATTTTAACATAATAATTTGAGATAAAATTATAACCTATGTAATGCATCATACACTCTTTCAAAGGTTAACTATTGTAATGGTAGAAATGGAAAATTTGGTGTAGAATTATTTAAAGAAATTCTTAAAGGACTGTCAGGCTTTTGTTACAAGACTAAAAATCCTGATCAACAGTAGATCAACAGGTAATTATGTTGCATATTCAGTTTGATGTCCCGCTAATTAGAATTATGTGTAGACAGTCAAGATATCAAAAACAGTTCAGCACAACTGAATACTGAATTCTCCCTCACATCACCTTTCAAAATGTAGGGACAAAATATAAATGTGCTGCACTGCAACAGTACTGAAACAGTATTGTCATATTTTGAACTGTAAGAAAGTGGAAAACAGAAAAGAGAAGTACTGTCCGAGTTCTTTGGCAGTACGGCTCTATGTGTAAAGGAACACAGAGCATAGTAGAGAGTGGGTAGGTGACAGAGGGCTGCTCCAAGCCAAGCATCCAATTCCAGGCTGTGTTTAGTTGGGTGCTGACTATGTCCACCCTCTTTATCTACCCTGGCCCCTCTGTTGTTAAGGCCGTTGGTGTTGAGCATAACATCCTACTTGTAAAGGTCTACTGAAAAGTTCTACGTCAAGCAGGGGGCGGTCGTAAATTCCCCAGCAGTGACTGAACAGCAGGTATAGAGAGTAAGGCCCTCCCTACACCTCCACCAGCACGGTAGCAGGCATATCCCAGAGCGCCTAGCACTGTCCCCTTCAGCACAGTCCGCAACACCCAGCTGAATCGTGATGGAGGTGCCACACTGAGGAAAGAAACATATTATTAATCAGGAGACAAAGAGTAATATTAGTTTGATTGTTCACAGAAATCAAAAACACAAACCTCATAATTTCGTGAATATTGAGCTCTTTGTCCCAGTTCTTCTCAATACCAGGAACATGGCCCATCCCAACCACTCCAACCACCACTGCAGGTACTTCTGTGAGGGGAAAACATTTGCCATGTGTAACAAACACAACAAAAAATTGTGTTATTGTGGAGACACGCTAAAAAATATCTAGCAGTATGGATGATCTCTGAATGGCAATGAAGAACATGTGGGATACAGCTGCTTACAAAAATGCAAGAAAGCTCATGTTTTTGGCAAAAAAGAAATTCTTTCCTTTGGCATGGACGTGCTGTCTAAATTCATCAGTCTTCTGCAGATCTCTAACAGTCGTCCCTGGAAAACTGTCTGCCTTGCTTACTACTGTCTTCTTTCAAGCAAATCTACTACAGCTCAGGCTGTTTTAAACATCTTTTGTTGCCAATTATCACACATGAGCATGTTCATGCTTTTTTAACAGCCAAAAGTTCAACACACTTTTGCCTCATTTCCTTTATATACGCTTTACTTTTTTCTCATGCTGATAAACAACCAAGAAAATGTATCCACTGTTGCAGTTCATATTTATACTTCAGTGAGAGGAAGTCATGGATGGCCACTTAAAAGTTCCTGAACACACAGATGAACTTTAAATTCCTAAAACTGCATTAGATACATTTAGTTTATAAAATATTCTAGTAGTGTTTTTCCTTGACTTGTTTTGATAAAAATCTGTTTTAGAGTGAGTGCACTAATCAACCATAAAGCTAAAATATCACAATTTGACCGTCTTTACCAATGTGCTTGGAGTGGGGTGGGAGGTTGTGTGAATTTTTTGTTGTACTTTGAACACTACGTGGCACTGTGTGATACGTACTCTGAGCATTAGGGGGAGCCTCCACACAGCGAGCTGCCTGTCTGAGTGTGTGTGTGAGGTAGATGTCTCGTTCTGCCACAATGGTGCGGTGCAAAGCAGGAAACTCGCCAATCATCTCTGACATGGTCTGTTCCAGCAAATCCTTCTGTTTACACTTCTCTACATCCTCTTTGCTGACACATAAGCACACAACACAGTGAGTCGTAGTTAATTTCTAGTTTGTTAGACATGGACATAACACTAAACATAAGGTGCTTTTTTTTTGGAAGGTACCTGATGGGATCAGACAGGAAGCACAAGCCCCAGGCCAGCCGAGCTTTCTGCCACAGACTCAGAGCAGCAATGGCACGCTTAAACGTCACTGGGATCGGTCTGTCCCCAAGGTGGAACTTGCAGAAGGGCACTTTACCTGCCTTTGGGAAAGAAGGAGATTTTGTTGACTGCACTGTAACTGCATGCCAGATTGTGAACTTATAAAATGTGCTTCAACTGCTAATAGTAATCAAAAAGAAACAACTGTACAACATTAAAAGCAATCCTGTCTTTTATTTAGTTAGAATTTGGCATTTGTATGTAGAGGAGTGAAAACTGTGCTTACTTCTTTGAAGGCTTCTCGAAACTCTCCTCCAGGAGCCATGCCCAGCTGCTCTGTGATGTGTGCAGAGACTTTGAGCAGCAGGATCTGCATGAGGCCTGACATCACACCATTCTGCCACAGAACAACATGGCAGACAGAGAGAGAGAATGCATGAGATGATGCCATTTCAGAGTTACTGTCAAAGCAGTCTGCTGCAAGACTCACCTGTTTGATAGCCTGCTGGACCTTCTCCAGGTTTATGTCTTTGGCCTCTTTCAGCAATGTTTTTTCATCCATCTTCAGCATGGATACTCTGTATTGGCACAACTCTACCACCACCACATCCGGCTGCACTGCACGGATCGTCTAAAATAGAAGAAAAAGAGGAAACAAAAGATTTATAATGTACCAATATGCTAACATGAAACAGCCACATTGGCCGTTACCATGACAGATACGAAATATATTACATTGATAGAGATAACAGCCATCAAAGGAGTACATAAAGACATTTAGGAGGACTGCTCTACAAAGGAGTATGTGCGTTTTAAACAGTATGGTTATGGCACTGATCTAATTAGTTGATACTAGGGATAACTTTTTAAAATCATTTCACAGAACAGTTACTGCAAACAAGATCACCTGATCCATTAACAGAGGGTGACCAGAGTATCAAGCAGGCGTAAACATCCATTATTTTATCTTTATTTAATTGGAAAGAACATTAACATCTATTTGCTGTTGCAAGTCGTAGTGAGTTACTGACTTGCAATTGACTTGAAACCAGCAGTTATTGACTTCAGAATTGATTGCCAACACATATTACAGCCTTTACCCACAAGATGGTGCTGTTTTTTCTGGTGAGATCCAGGTTTCAAGTGCAGGCAGGAAACAGAAACCACAATAATGTACCAGGAAAGGTCACTGAATCAGACTCCTAAGATTACATTTTACTGCTTGGTCTGATCTGCCAAATATGTTTATGGCATTTAACAGATGCTCTTATCCAGAGCGACATACAACAGTACTTAAGAGTCTATGTCTGTTCTTCATACCTGTAAAGCTTCACTAAAATTAACATCTGCTTTTTACCAAGCTAAGTTACACACGTTAACAAACCCTATCAAAAGAAAAGAAAAAAATAAAGTATCGTCACTGTCAAAACCTTCTAAAAAAAAAAGGAAAAAACTTTCTATATGAGTTTTATTTGTCCATGCATCCTGATTTCTTGTTTTGCATCAAAAAATTAGGAGTAATAAAGTGTGAAACATTACATAACAAAAGTTTTCTTTGAGAAAGGATTTGCAGCAAAGAGTAATAAATCATATTTTAAGTTTTAGTATATGAATTCTTATTAGTCATTTAATTCTTTTAAATAACACTGCATCACTGGAATGTGGCTCACTGCTGTATTGTTTGCATCTTGAAATTCCTACCGTAGCTACATCCTTCTTACTGCTGTCACTGAAGTGCGCTGTGCCCACCAGATAGACCACGCTACCCTCTGGTGTGGTGAGCCGAGTCACGGTGTCAGGCAGATCAGGATTGGCCTGTCTACGCTGAGCCCGCACCTGCCACAACACCTCCACTGCCTCAGAGTCCGCTACGGAAAAGAAACAAAACATCACTGAAAGATTCCAGACAGTAAGCCTTGAATGACACTGATCTGACATGTATCTGTGCACACATACTCGTTTTTAATTCACTTTACTCAAAGCACCCCTTGATGTCCCACTGTACTGCTTTATTAACCGAAAAACTAACTTTTAAACCGGATTGAGATGTACCGCAGATTGGAAGGTTTCTGCTGTAATGAGAAACTACTCACTTTTTAACAGAAATTGGCAAACAACAGATTTACACACAATTCCCAAATAGAGGTGGGCGATATACCGGTAGGAATGACATACCGGTAGAAATTTGTCTACCGATAGAGATTTTGGTTTATCGTCTTAATCGCGGTTGAGATCATGTGACGTTGCACGTTAGTTACCATAATTTCCGGACTATAAGGCGCACCTGAATATAAGCCGCACCAGCTAAATTTGGGGGAAAATACAGATTGTTCCATA
>JBBJLR010000019.1:11924451-11935370 GCA_037577145.1 Brachypetersius gabonensis
GACCTAAATTTGAGTTGAACTGTTATTGTAAATAAAAGTGAATCCCGGAATTCGCTCCCGCTGCTGCTGTCTTCTTTCTCCCCCACAGTAGACATGACAGGTGTGTGACAACAGACACTTTCCAACTGCCCTAACAGTTCCCTGCCAAATAGGCAGTGTGTGCAGATATGTGTTTTTGTGTTAGAAATTGCTTAAGGGCCTTGAAGGATATGCTGTTGTGGTTAACATTACAAAAAACTATTACTTTACTAATTATACTTTGCAAAGAAAATGCTTGAACTCCTACATCAAATCCTTAACCAGTTACTTTTAGCTAGATAAAAAGTGTTCTACCCATTTGTTTGGTATTTGTCAATAGGTTAGGGATCAGCTTTTCAAAGATTTACACTTATTTTAAACTAAATCGAGGCTTTAAACTTTCTACATATGTCATTGAAAGCATTCTGAGCATTTATGAGCATGAGTGATAGAACGACAAAGTTTTAAGTATTAAAGTGTACAAAGTATCAAGTTTTATCCTAAAATTTGGCAAACATTTCATACTCGGACTTTCCGTTATTTATTTAATTAAGGAAGCTGTTGTTTTGATACATATAATAAATTGTAATTTTCTTTCAATCCCATACATGTTTGCTTATTTGTTTTAATCACTTTTTGCATTAGTTTATTTAGTTTTAAACATTCTGCACTTCAAGTATGCTTGCAAATGAGAAACCTATCATTTAATAAAATGAATTCTGTAATAAAACAATGACTAGGCTCCGAGGGTTACAGAAAGTTATAGACTTTCCTTTCTGTTCTTTATTCAATTCAATAAATGTAAAAAATCATTAACACACCATCATTTAGTTTTAAAGAGTGATAATTTTTCATTTAATTATTTCATTTAATTTTAAGGCATATCATTAAAAACTGAGAAAGTCTATGAGATAGATTGCATAGATTTAGTTGGGTGTGTTGAATGCTTTTCCCCAGTTGAACTGTATGTTTAAACCTGTTTGCAACATAGCTGTCATTGTGTTTCTCAGTGATTATGCTATGTTTCAGTGTATGCCTCCATTACATTTGCAAAATTAAGTGAAGCACTCCACAGACATACTTAATAAACATAATTAAATAAAAAATGTTTTCATTAAAGACTTTGATGACATGAGGCTAACACTACTCATGTTTACTCTTACTTTAAAGGGCTGTGGCAGTGGGTTAGATGTAGGGATCCACTTGATCTTCTTCCGAGGTCTTTTGATCACAGTCTCTCCCCCCAGCTCCCCAACCCCCAGGACAGAGGGATCCATACTTGGGTCAATAGTCTGGTTCCCAGAGTCTCGAACAGTTGGTGTGGCATCATGATTGGACTGTGCTAATGCGGCCAATAACTGCCGCACCACGTTGTCATACATCAGATCACTCTCGTTAGTAATGAAGTCCAGCCTGTTTAGAGACTTGATGTGGTCTCTGTTCTCATTGCAGAACATGGCCAAGATGTTAATATCACAAAACTGTGACTTCTGCCACCGCCGTCGTGTCTTGATGCCAACTTTGTGCAGCTTGTCAAAGACAAAGTTGGACTTTCGCACCACAAACAGATGTAGTAGGTTTACTAAGATGATAAGGTTCATGGTGCACAGCAAAGCAATGTCCACAGCAGCCATGATGCGCTGGAGCTGCACGGCTGGCAGCTTGCAGTTCACACTCAGCCGCAGCTCGGGTATGCTGCTGATGTCCGGTGGCTCGCCCAGTGCACAGGTGAACTCATTTTGCCGCTGCCACGCATAGTATGTGCTCAGATATGTGATGGGAATGGAACTGAGGCAGATTATGGCCAAATGCCTTGCCAAATACAGCTTGGCTAAAAAGTTACTTTGACCTCGCCGCTCTAGATATTTCTCAAAGAGGTTCTGCTCAGGGCTCTTCTCTTTTTCCGCATTCTCAATGATCTCGCGCCGCTCACGCTCACTGATGCCAGGCCCTTTGGACTGGATCTGCTTCTCAATCTTGGGGGCTCGGCCCTCGGCTGCACGATGGTAGCAGTTGTCAATCTCTTGGAGGAGGAAGTTGAGTTCTGAGGTAAGGCGTGTGGAGGCGAGGAACTCCCAGCCTAATGCCGGGATGTACATGATACCTGCAAATGCCAGCAGGGCATAGGGCAAAAACTTGTGCTCGAACAACGATGGCCGGAGTTCAGAGTCAACACCAGGTATGGCGTCCCGTAGCTCTGTCCAACAATAGCCTCGGGCATAGAGGGCCTGGTCACGCGTGAAGTTATGTGGAGTGTAGCAGTATATTGACTCCTCTAAAAGAGAATGAGATGCAGAAAGCACAAGACACTTCTTTTATGAGTTTATCCTTTTTAAGATGACATGGATTGTGACAAACACTAAACAATATATTAGATACAATGACAAAATAGTCTTGTGAGCTAGTGTGATCGGTAGCCCTGTCTCATTTTGTACAGTCTGTCATCAATTTCCCTTTGATTAAATTATGCTGCAGAGCATTAGAGATCAAGGGAGCCAAAACAGCTGTGCAGAATGCTTATAAATCTAATCTAAAGGACAAGAATGGTACATTAGCAGTAACGAGCACTATGCCATATGGACTTCCATTCACCTCAGTTCACTGCTGTATGCATGATTGTGTGTTCCCTTAAAGTGTGAAAATACACTAAATACTCTCACACTCACCCAGGAAAGTGCAGCAGAGCACATATTATGCTTAGTTGAATGTCAAAACATTTTTAAATAGATGTATTTTTAAAAAATCAATTTGACTTCAGTTTGATAAAGCACTCGTGTTGTGATATCTCCTGTTAACTTAATCTAACCACCAAGTCTATGCACATCTTTCATATCTTTTATGTTTATGTTCTCAGGCTGGATCACTTTAACAGCATGCCATCTGGACTTCCACAGTGTTCTCAACCATACTTTGTATCTGTCAGCTCTGTGGTGGGTCTCAGTGTGGTAAATGCTGCTATGCAGTCTAACTGACTCAGCTTAAAACCCCTTTCTCTCGGAATCTCTTTCTCTCTTTCTTACCCACTCTCTTCCTCCCACTCTATTTCTCCTTTCACTTTAGTTCACTGATCTCCACTGCAAAACTCAGCACTGCACACGTACCCCTCCTTCACTTAAACATATATAAATACTGTCTTTGTTACTACATGGAGTGTATGGGCTTGTAATAAAAGTTAGAAAACTGTCCGATGCTTGGATATCATATAAAAACTTAAAGAATTAGCAGCACCAAACTTTAAAAGCCAGAAACCCAAAGCTTGGGTCAATGATAAATAAAAGGTGGTCAGAATAAAATCATGTAATATATGTAATTTAATCCTTGCATTCAAGTGTTTTATATGTTTTTTGATATTTGTAATTTGCAAAAAATATAAGTAAAAAAAGACTTTTTTTCCCCTTTAATTAAATTAATTAATTATATACATAATCATAAATGCGTCTAAAATAAATGTCGAATGAATTCCTTTACTTTTCTGCAAACACATTGCATGAGTTTTTAACTATTAGTGGTGTTTTTTTAGTTGTTGGTAAAATTAGTTTTCTTTTGACCATTTTCCAAATCATGTAAGGTATCATGTTAAGGGCTTTGTCTATATTTATTTATTTAAAAAATCTGGTAATATTCTATGCAGTAAAATCCATCATTTTACTCTATCAAGTATGATATAATTTGAGAGGACATTGGATTTGTCATTTACCTGCTTACGCAAATGGGAAAAAATCTTACCTGTGAACCAAAAAATACTATTCACACTGTGAACCTGTAGATAACGTGAGAAAGAAAACTACGACAAGTTAAAAATAAAGTCAAATAAATGAATTAACGTATACTTTGAAGGAGCTAGTGCAGTGATTCCCAAACTGTAGCGCCCGTACCCTTTAGGGGTACAACAGTGATGTTGGAAGTGCATCCAAAACAGCTACTTTTGCATTTTCAGTCCATTCATTGCCCCATGAGTGAGTGCAGTGTTTAAAATATACACAACTTAGCAAACCTGTGGTCTTAAAGTTCTGTATTTGTTCTTTATTTGTCATAATTTGTTTAATGGCTGTGTTGGAAAAGGTGGTGTACTATGGTCTGGATGGGTGTGCGAGTTTATGTGACATAAAAGCAAGTCTCATGTCAGTGAGCTCAATGTTCAGAATTTTGTCATTTTACTACATCTCACATAGAACAATCCATGATGTATCAAGTATATCTGAAATATTACCCAGACCTTGTTTAGAGGAGCTCATTTGTATCCTGCTGCATTTGTCATATGCATCATGGCAATACAGTAAGTGTGTCAGTGTGGGGTTACAATGTGTGTAAAAAGTTTGAGAACCACTGAACTACAAATTTTATAAAGGTATACTAGTCCATAATATCAAGTCAACTCTTTATAAAACTGGTCTATATGGAAAAATGACAGGAAATAAGCCAGTACTTCATAAATGTTGCCAGAAGCACTAAAATGATACAAAACATTTTGTTGCCAGCTAAGACCAACATACAGTTTTAGTGTAAAACATCAAAACCATATGTGTGAAGAACACATAGCACTGTCCATGCCCTGAAAGTATAGTATAGTGGAATATGGGGGTGGCAGTAGCAAGATCTTGTTAAAACGGAAAAGCAGAAAACATAAAAGAAATACTGCAAAAAAACTGCTTCATTCTACTTAGAAAACTAACCTCCCAGCCTAACCACATGGCCAAAGCAACACAAGAAAAATATGTCCTACAGCACCCCAGTCAATAATTCCTGTACTTAATATGTTGTCTACTGCAAAGCTGGTGCGTACTTACCCCAAAGAAATGAACTTTACAGCTAAACTTTACAGACTTGTCATTACTTAAACTGTATAATTAAATAATTTTACAGTTGGCACATTTCAGTTTTTTTATTGTCTGTCTTTAAGACTGACAATGAAAAATGTCTTTGAAAATATAACATCTGAATTTATCAGTTCAAAGAAAATGTACTAAACGCAAAATAAATACATTGATCCAGAAAATATTTATTTATTTCTTTTCAGAACAAGTAACATAATCTGAATGCACTTAGAGACCTGTAATATTTGACTGAGAACTAGGAAAGCTTTTCTTATAGCACCCACCTGCAAAGTTCCTTGTGAAGACCAGAGTGACTAACAGAATGGGAATGATAACCGTTCCTATGGTGACAACTCGGTCAAAGGGTAGCTCCAGTTTGAGTTGCACCATGAGACCAGCGAGGGCGCTGCCCTTCTCATCCTGAGAGGAGCCAGGCAGGATCAGCTCCTTCAGCTTCTCCCCTGCGAGCAGAGCCGTGGCCATGTCCAAGTTCTGCTCGAAGAGGTTCTGCATCCGGCACTTGGGACCTTCCCACAACTAAACCACGACGCTCCTGACTCAATGAGCTGAGTCTCCACAGTCAATTCTGTCAGTTAATGTACTGGCTGAGGACTCTTGTCCATCAAAGAGTAGTCAGTGGAATTTTATACAGAAAGCTGTTTGAAAATGGATGAAGATGGACACGGTCACAGCAGGTCCATTTTAGTTGTCCTGAAATAGCTGGTTCTGATGATTGCCTTGTTTGTTGTGCTGTAACTTGTGTAATGAGGGATTATGTCCAAAGAGTCTGTAGCTGTGTGAAAGGTAGATGCGGTGTCAATATGTGCCTTTGCTGTTTTAATGAAGACTAACGCAGACATCTGTGGGCCCTTCCCACACTATCCCTGCAAAAAAAGGAAACATTATCCAAAAAAGGAAACATTGACAATCCACAACATTGAAACCACTGACAGGTCAAATTGATAACATTGAGTACCTTGTTACAGTGGTACTCATCAAGGGGTGGGATTCATTAGGAAGCAAGTGAGCAGCAAGTTCTGACAGTTCTAATGTTGGTGTGTTGAAAGAAGAAAAATGGGCAAGTGTAAGAATCTAAGTGCCAATGACAAGGGCCAGATTGTGATTACAAGATGTAAAAGTAACAGATCTTATATGTATATTTTCCCAAAGGATGACATAAGAGTAGCCAGTCACTGGTTTCGTTAGTTTAAGCTCTGCTCACACTGTCTTGCAGTCCCGGGCCATTTTCTTTTGTTCTGCTAGCTGAAGTGAACTGGTTTTGGAAATAGCAGTATCAGCTAACTGCCAAATTAATGTGCAAGAACATTAGTGTAAACTTCACATAACTTTTTTTTGCCAGTCCCCTCTTCACAGTGACTCTATCCACTAAACTACTAGGTTACTAGGCTGAATCACACAGAAGGTTAAAAAGCTGAATCACACTGGAGGCTTGGTGGATTCTTAAGAACAAATTATGAAAGGTGTAGTTTCATAATGACAAAAGATAAATCACCTGAAACAGAATCCACACTCTTTGCTGTGGAAAGAGCTGCTCACACCAGGCCACTTACTAGCTCTATATAATAACAGCCCACTCAATTTTACCCTCTGGGAATTTAATCTCGTTTAACGTTAAGTGCTCATGTGTGTTAACAGGATTTATAGAGCACTAAAACTTAAAAAAAAAAACCTTGCACTATCTAAAGATAAAAACTGCTTATTTTTAGAAAGAAGCCAATCGACTGTAAAACATGCCGCCTCGACTGGCAGACAACTGAAAGGTCATGGAAGGAAATGTTCAGCTTTGATGAGGTTTGGTGAAAAAGCTGACTGTGCATAAAACAGAAGGATGAAAAGTGCGCGCGACCGGTAAACACCCGGCGCGCGCCGCCTGGTAGACCGAGTGGAGCTGTCCAGGATGTGGTGCTGAAGTATCTGGACAGGACTGGATGGTTTAACGGTGTGACACAGCTGTGCACCTCTGTCCTGACAGTCTGTATGCACTGCAGCTTGGCATATAAAAGGGTATAAAAGCGATTAGCTAAATGAAGGGGTGAGCGGTAGCTGCCAGACTCTCACCTATAATGTGGCACATACCTGTAACAGCGGTGTCGGTCCACCTGACAGCTGCGCCGGACGGGTACTTGATGAAACGACGACTAAATGGTTTCCATTTACAAAAAACACCCGGCCCTCTGCCGCTGAAAGAAGCTAATAGAGAGGAAATATGTTGTACTCACCGATTCGTGAGCATCCCCCGGCGCCTCAAGGGTTAATCTGCAGTGCGGGCGAGCCGTAATAGCGTGTATCCGGGCACACCGGCTTGGTTCAGCCCCTCCCTCGCTTCACCTCCCTCCCCAGCCTCTCACTCCTTCCTCTGTGCTGCTCTGCCTCTCTCGTCCTCTCCTTCATCCTCCTCAGACCGCTCAAGGACAGTCGTCTACCCTCTCGTTTGTTCTAAAACTAAACAACCTGGGGTTCAGTCATGGAGAACATCCATACTACAAACAAGAACCGACAGAGAAGCTTAGAAAAAAACGACATGGCTTCGCTCTGCATTTTGTTTTTTTTCCCTTCACATGTACGTTTAACTCGACTCCTGCCTGCCGGTTCAGTCTAGAATCATCCTGAAAGCTTAATGGGCTTCCCCTCTGTTTCAAAGTGCAGTCCTTCTCTCATGTGAACCAGGAGAAGATTACCTCTCGTTTTTGTGTCTTTGAACTTTTTGGAGGGAGTGTCGCACCTATAAACGACTTCATCATGATAATGCCACCCCCCTCGCCACCCCCAAAGCCAGTTTGTACCGGTTAGGGCGAAGCTTAGCACGACTGTTTCCAAATATAGCCCAGGCGAGTATCCGCTGCAGCTGGATGTGGCTTTTAGAGACGATGGCTTTTATACCGGCTCTTAAATATGAATTTGTAACCTAGACGAGTCTCCCGGTTGCGAGCCAAACTGAGTTAGTTTTAAGCACTGCTAGGCACCGGTAATGTGTCTAAAAGGGTTGTTTTACCCTGGACACTTGACATACATTGTATGGACAAAAGTATTGGGACGTCTGACGATTGCGCTAACTAACACTTTAATATGGAGTTGCTCCCCCTTTTGCAGCTCTAACAGCTTCCACTTTTCTTTCCACGAGATTGTGGAGTCTCTTTGGGGATTTGTGTGCATACATTCTGTAGAGCATTGATGCTGGACGAGGTCTAGCTCGGAATCTTCATTCCGGTTAGATGGGGTTGAGGTCAGGGCTCTGTGTGGGCTGTCAAGTTCTTCCACACTGAACTCATCCAACCATGTCTTTATGGACCTTGCTTTGTGCACTGGGACACAGTCATGTTGGAATAGAAAATGTTCTTCCCCAAACTGTGTCCACAAAGTTGGAAGCATGGCGTTGTCCAAAATGTCATGATATGCTGAAGCATTACTTCACTGGATTTAAGGGGCCTAGGCCAATCTTGGAAAAACAGGTTTGTCCTAATACTTTTGTCCATATAGCATACAATGCTGCGCTTAGGCAACTGAGTGATGATACAATATTTGTCATTTTATTGCACTGGATGAGAGGTGAATTGATGTCGATGAGGATAACATTCAGAATGTCAGCTTTATTTGAAGCGTGTTTACATCTATATTACATTAAAATGAGGTGTAAAAATTGTTCTGAAAGAAATTTTTCTTCTGCTATCAACAATTACATGATGAACAAGTGAGGGAGTTCTCTGCATCAAAAATATTTCTTCCTCTACATTTTTCCTTATTCTATCACTCAGGTTATTCTTCATCTAAAACTGTCTATCTATGCAGACTGCAACCTGACCATTTTAAACTTTCTGACCTTGAAGTGCACTGCCAGGTACAGAACCCTGTGAAGTCAGGCTCGTATTTGTGTGCTTTTTCTTGATGACTGAAAGTATTCTTTGGCTATTCACCATTATCTCATGGGTAGCTGATGTGGATTTGTTCATCAGTGCTTCTAAGCTATATGGAAAACAGGTGACAGACATGTTTTTTTAGTAGTTTGGTGATTCATGTTTTCTGATTTTCAGACACAAAGTGGACTGCTGTGCTTGAATGAACACTTGTTTGGTAACAGGCTTCCGATGCAAGCGTGTCATTTCAGGTGTAGCCCTTCCTTGTACAATAAGAGACTATCCAATCTAAAAAAAACACCTTAACAACCTAATACATACAGACAAATGCTTGTGACTCCACAGAATGGCACATAGATCCAAATACCCTTGAATTAAAGTCGATGTTCTGCATTTCAAACTAATGATTGCTTCATGTCAAGCCCAGTTTGGTGGTGTCTGTCTTGATTTTGGAAAAAAAAAAACTTGAAAAAGAGAGAGAGAGAGGGACTCTTCCAGGCAGATAACATAAAATGTACCAAGTAGTAAATTGCACTTTTACTATTCATGAATGATTTTCCTATAGACTGAAAGAATAAAATACCACTGCTACCACTGTGAACCACTATACAGATTTGCACACTCAAGACAAGTGCAACCTATTGAATTTTTTTTTATTGATCTAAAAGACCTTTATAATAGAAAAAGCTTTTGCATGTGAACTCAGTGCAGAACATCTATGCAGTAGACACCTTAAAAATACTGTTGTGCTTTCATGAAGGTGATACTTGCCTGAATTGCATCAGTAGCATTACTCAAAATGTATTAATCACTATTGTAGACGAATGCTGTTTGCAGCATGTGCATGCAGTGTAAAGATTACATTTAAGTGAATTGTTCTGCCAACATTAAGTAACCTCTCTTGTAGTCACAAACCCAACCTTACTGTACATATGAACATTATTTCTTCACCAGAAGTGCCACTGGCTGACAGATCCATTGTGCTCATGCCATTCCTTCCATCCAATGGTTAAGATCAGACACACAGTATAGTTTATGACATGTTCGTGTCAGGTGTTCAATACAGTGGTAGGATTTAGAAACCCGAGAACAAAAGGAAGTAACTCTCCTGACTAGAATACAGTGACAAAATGATGAACCTTCAAGGACCATTTCCTCTTTCAGGGCCTTTCTGATTGTCCACTATAATCATTTGCAACACTTGTTTGTTTATTCTTCCTTCTTTTACGCCCACCTTTGCTGTCCTCCACACACATCTGTTTCTTCCCTTCTCCTTTCTTCTTCTTTGTCACTGTACATGTGCTCATTTGGCCATTTGGACTACCACTGCCTTCCAGGCCTTTTCTTTGTCAAATTCTCGCAGTGTACCATTGGATCCGTGTTGCTAGGAGAGAGAAAGTACTGTGTCAACAAAATGAGTGTTTTAACTTTAAATGTGTTTTTGCTGAAGAGCCTGCTGCTCATACCACTTGCCCAAAGCTGTGTTTGGCATTAGGGTGGTGGGGCATAGACTGTTGGTAGTATCCTGCTTATACCATACATTAATGTGCTATCTACAGGCCATGCTCAGACACACTTGCCTGATGATGTCATGCTCTCTGTCCCCTGACGAGTCTCCCTGTCACGCATAGTGTGAGTCATCAGGACAGTGATTCATGTGTATGTTTGTGACTATATTGTTCTGTCCATGCATGCTTATAACCTGGGGCTGTGAGTGTGCATGTTGTCAACACTTGTATGGTCAATGTGTTGGTGGATTTGGATTCCTGTGTGTGTGTGTGCTTGTGTGTTTTCAAAACAAGGATAGCTAAAGACAACACTGGTAGAGTGACCTGTACAAAATCTGATTTATTCTCTAACCACTTCATGCATTAAAAATCTAAATGTATTTCTATGCTTGTTCTGAGTATAATACATTGTGACATAAATAAGACATAATAATGTTCTGACATTATTTAAAAACAAGTGTGTGTGTCTACCTCGTACTGTCGGGACCCCTGCTGCAGACCGTCCTCCCACTCTCCTGCTCCCATGCGTAGCTGGCTCTTGTAGGAAGCACAGTGCACTACAGTGGCGAGAGTCAGGCCTGCCTGTGCCAGCAGCAGTGCCATCAAGATCAACAGCAGGATATCGTAGGACTGCTGCACACACACACACACACACACACACACACACACACACACACACACACACACACACACACACACACACACAC
>JBBJLR010000019.1:11950882-11962777 GCA_037577145.1 Brachypetersius gabonensis
ACAGACAGACAGACAGATAGATAGATAGATAGATAGATAGATAGATAGATAGATAGATAGATAGATAGATAGATAAACAGATGTAATGTTTCTCCTTAACTGATTGCTGTAAGAATAGCTATTATAAGATCACTCAAGTTACTTGACTGAATAAATAATGCTGAGGAGTTTACTAGAGGAGTTATTGAACTTGACAGAAAATATCTTAGATAAAATGATCTAATACACAGTCTAAAGCAGCTTAAATATTCATTTAACGGTTATACAGCAATTTTATAAAGCGAAATATTAAATGTATTTCTTCACACTGTTGACCCATGACTGCACCACCAGCTCCTGCACGAACCACATCAGAAAGTTCACAGGCAACACTACAGTTATGGACAGCAATCACATGGCGTACAGATTATCATGGACAACAATGACATGGCGTACAGAGAGGAGGTGCAACGGCTGGCGGTCTGGTGCAAGAACAATAATCTGCCTCTTAATGTTGAAAAACACAAAAGAGCTGAATATTGACTTTAGGAAGACCTAGGCTGGCCACCGTCCACTCAACATTGCTGGCGCCATGGTGGAGAGAGTGAGGAGCACCAGATTCCTTGATGTTCACATTACAGAAGACCTCTCCTGGACCAACCACACCGTGTCCCTGACCAAAACAGTCCAGTAGCACCTGCACCTACACCTGCTGAAGAAGGTGCACATCGCCAAGCCCATTCTTTCCAGGCACCATCGAGAGCGTCCTGACCAGCGTATCACAGTCTGATATGGAAACTGCCACACCTCTGAACGCAGAGCCCTTCAGAGGATTGTGCGACCCACTGAGCGCATCAGCAGCAGCACTCTACCAGGCCTGCAGCATATTTCCACCTGCCGCTGCATCCATAAGGCCACCAGCATTGCGAAGGACCCCAAAATCCCTGCCACAACCTGCCCCCTACCCATCAGGAACAGGTCTGCAAGGCTGTGAAATAGATTCTTCCCCAAGCAGTCTGGCCCCTGAACACCATGCTGCCCCCTCACACACAGTACATTACAAATTTGTGTTCTTTTCTGTGTGTGTTAGTTTCAACACAACCAGTGTTATTTCATATTACCTGTGTGATCCGACATTAACAATAAACAATTGTTCCAATTATACCGTTGTCATGTGTTGTTATTTAACACTCATTTTAAAAATTGTGTACTCTATAAACTCCCTTTATTCAGTTAAGAAGGACACTAAAGTTCATTTCAGCCTTTTATGTGCTGCTGCAGTTCCTCTTGAAGTTGTCAACACAGAGGTGACGTAAGACGAGGGTATTGTAGTATTGTGGCACTCACTGCTGTGGAGTGAATTTACCCTGCATCCTCAGTTCCAGCAATGCAGAGAACAATGTCTCTCATTGTTCTCCTCCACAAATCCCTTCTCTGTTTCTCTGCTTCATACCCGTCTCTATACAGACTCTTTCATCTCTTATGACTCCTCACCTCTCTCTTTGCTCACTTCACATTGCGGTAGGGCTTTTCCCAAATGGCACCCTAAGGTCCTGAGGTCCTCTACAGCATCAGCACTTTGTTTGCATCAGAAAAGTGCAGACATGAAGGACTAGAGTCCTCAAGGACACTGGCTTTGAAGGCTATGAATGTATCAAAGCTAACAAAATTACACAATAGATTGTACTTTTATTTTTAAATGCTCAACATAGCCTACAAGCATCATGTATCTGAATGATAAGGTGATTCATGAAGAAGTGTTTTAAAACAATCATTACTATGTGAATATCACTATAACGTCAACGTTATATACTACTGATCTCTACTACATGCAGTTATGTACTCCTAACCACCATCTGTATCATTAGTAATTTACTTAGCTGAAAATGTCTTATCTATAGTATTTATACCCAGCATTTGTGTATATATCAGTGTATTTCATTTTTTTAAATTTATTTAGATCTATTGTAATGTATAAGCAATTTTCCCCATGATCAATAAAGACAGCTGTGAACAAATTAATTCCCTTTGATTGGCAGCTTATCTCAAAAAGCCTGCCTGGATGCAGGTTTTACTGAAGGACGCTGTAAAGGTTCACAGAGGGTGCTCTTGAGCTCCCCTTGGGCTCCACTGTACGAGATGGAAAGGCTGGATGGAAAAGAAAAGATTAAGTGAATTTGTATGGTGCTATATAAGAGAGATTCTACAATAAAGCTGGGTTAGAAAACAGACACTGGGAAACGTCCTTGCCGTAAATGTCTGCTGCGGTGAGATTAAGCCTGGCCATCGCTGCAGGCAAGGTGCACTCAACTATTGCCACTAGAAAAGAAAAAAAGAGAATTTCAGCAAAGCTGTTTAGGCTGCTTTCTTCATTATTTAATTTTTTAAAAAGGAAATGCTAAGCTCAGATACTGTAAAATGTTAGTATTCCAAATAACTGAAAAGACAAGATGTTTTGTATTAATCTTTATAAAGAAAACAGATTTAGTCACAGAGGGATTTACACATAGTTGCACGAATGCCATGATAACAGACATATCAGAACTCATTAGAACATACTGCAGGCACATACTGACTCAGTCACCCTTATAAACTCTCATCAAGAGCAAAGACATTTACAGCTACAACTCTTCGACCCCATGCTTTTTTTCTTTTCTAATACAGCTATAGTTCCAGTCTGAAAAAGGGGTTTATGTGATTCAAATGTGTGTCATTTTCACATGAATAAAATATATCAACACATTCCAGACTTGCAGTGATTTGTGTTCATGTAAAACACACTATTTGTCCAAACAGTTCATTTCAAGGATTTTAATAGGGTCCACAGCACTAACAACCTCTGCTTTCTTTAGAAGGCTTTAGACTTAATGTTGGAACACTGCTGTGAGGATTTCTTTGCTCTCAGCTAGTGATGTTGGGTAATTAGTTATGGATGACCATCTCATGCCAAAGGTACTGAATAGAGCTCCATCATTCCAGAGAACAAGGTTCCACTGTCCCATAGCCCAATGCTGGGGGGCTTACATCCCTGTAGCCAGCACTTGGCACTGAACATGGCAACCTTGGACTCATGTGCTACTGCTTCAGAGCATCCCTTTCTATTTGGCAACGCTTTCCTATGCAGAATACACAAACTGTGTTTGGACATTTGTACACCCATGTCAGGAACTAGCCTAGAAGGAGTGTCTACAAATGTTTGGACAGCTAGTGATTTTATTCATGTGTATTGACAAACAAATGAATGTCAATTCAGTTTTCATTACTTTTTCTATGCACATACAAGGGCTCGAGATCAACAAAAGGGTAAAAAAAACAAAAAACAATACGAATAAGTACATGCATCTGCACATTTACAACTATTAGCCGATTTCAAGAACACTTTTTTACATACACTGTGAGTGGGGCCTTAAATGAAGATCTGTGTTATGTACATATACTTACAGGTGGAGATCGTTCTCCGTATGAGAGATTTACACTGCATATGTACACAAGTAGCCATGAATAATATTTCTTTTTCTGCTGTACACTGTGTGATGATAAAGGCAGTATCTGTGCCACTTTTACAAGCTATGACTTAGTGGAAGCAACTGTGAGCTCGGCATGCCACAAAAACATCTGTAATAGATTGTCAAGGATGAGAAGCTGCTTCTCTCTTGTAAGATACACTGTAATGGCTGTAACTTAATCTACCAGAGGCGGGTAACTCGATAAAACTGCTGCCGTTTTGGAGGAACAGCACTGAAAATACTGTATGAACTGAGTTTACTTGATTTAAATTTGTACGTCATTTCATTTCCAATAAAACACTGTCGCTCTGTTGAAAAACACTGCATCTCTATAATGTCTATAAAGAAAATAACCTTACAGGAGAAGGACAAAATGTTACTGGAATATAAGTACTATTCCAAATTCTGTACCGTTTCTACTGACCCACGAGCGTGTTTACACAGCATGCGTGAAATAAAGAGCAAAAACAGAAACAAATGAATTCAAATATTTTAATTGGACAGTAATGACACATTACATCAACACAACTTTGTGTTTGAGTTGATTTACTTTTGGCAGTACTTGTGTTGATGTAATATATTTTATTCATATGGAAATGAGGTACATGTTTAATTCAAGTCAGTTCAGTGCATTACTTTTTTCAGTGTGTGGCACTTTCAGGATAATCACTGAGGCTTCGTTTGCTGCAATCAGCTGCCACGAGTTCTTAAACCAGTTTGTGCATACATGGCAAAGATATCTGTACACGCCACTTGCAAAGTTTTGTATTTAACATAACCTTAGTTCAAGTTTACTGCATCTATTATATCATCATTGTGAGGACAAAACTTTGAATGGCTACGTTACAGAAGAAGAAAAAAATCTTAACTTTGATAGTCAATGGAAAGAAAAATCCAACTAATTTTGGACAGTTTATTATAGTCTATTCATAGTGACAATCTATTAGGGTGGAAAGCATTACTGGGAGGTTCTAATAATAAGAATAAGAATAATAATAAATAAAAATGGAAATAAAAAAACGTTGTTCCAACAGTGACGACATGCTTTCACAGAAGCATAGCTAATTTTGAGTAGATCTGAAATAAACAGTGGAAAAAACTATATGGTGCTGTCTCTTGAACTGCACTTACGTTGGCCTCTTGCTGCAGTGCTCCCTTGGAAAGGCTAGCACAGCTGCGCTTTTAGATGAAGTGCACTTAGCAAGTACTGCTACGCTACTGGATGGAGTGCACACTTAGTCTGTGCTTCTCTAGCACTGGGCAAAATGCGTACTTTAGGCCGTGGACGTCAGATGCTTTAAAGTGGCTACTTGGCAGTCTCAGACAATGGATCCCTTGGAAGAGGACAAGTGAATTGAGTGAATGCGAGTGGCCAGAGTCTTTTCCAGGTCCTGCAGGACATCACCGCCTGCGCTGTCCACTGGGGTGTCATAGAGCAGCTGCTTGAATGGCTCCAACTCAATCAGCACTACCATGTTCTTCAAGAAGTAGCCCTCAATGTAGGATGAGAGTTCAGGTGCCTCTAGGAACTGAAAAGACAAATCAGAAATCACAATGAAACAATATTTATAGGAAAAAGGCAACAAATTAAGTACATACACTGGGATGCCCTGGGCAATACTCCTGGAAAGCAAATGGTAAAAAGAATTTCATGAGTAACCTGTAACATTTAAATGCTCTGTTATTATTACTCTATACGATGTAAAAAAAGGTCAATTGGCAGCTAAGAACAGATGGCTTTTGTCATTTTTGACAAATTTTTTTTGAGAGATGCTTTCCCCTTGCATCCTCCTTCAAATCATGTCCTGGGTATACCTACCTTGAACTTCACTCCTTGGTCATTTTATCAGAAACACCATCTAGATGCACTTTATTTAAAATAACTAAATGTAGCCAATTAATCAATGCACCCCCCTTTATCCAACCCCGTTTAAATAACAATGACACCATTGTGCCTGATATACTCATACCAACACTACGCCACTAGAATATCAATGTCAATGCTGTGCTGAGAACGGTCCACCACCTAAATAACATCTGGTCAGTGGTGGTCTCCTTTCACTGAAGGATGTTGTAGAAGTTACAATACAATCAACATATGGCCTATGGTCAGTAACTGAGTAGATGGACATAGTAAACCTGCCAACTTTGTGTAATGTTCCAGGAAGAGCTGTTACTTTAGCATGGTTGTAGATCTCCACGCAGGTTTCAGTGTTGATGTTCTTAGAGCAGATGATCTCGCAGTGCCTCTGTAGCGCTTCCAGCTGGAAGAACTTAGCAGCGGACAATAACTGAAAGAAAAGAGAACGTACTGGGGCATGAGCTCACGTGTTTTATCCTTTGCTGATAATTATTTATCATAATTGTAAGAAAGTGATAGCAGGTTAACAGGACTTACATCCATAATTTCAGTGTTCCTTATGTGTAGAGCATCTGTTCCACCATAGTACAGATACTGCATCACCAGCTGTGAGCAACACAAGTTTTTATTGTACATTATACACTATGGAGTGATGTAATTAATGATCTGTGGGGGACAACAACTACGTACCAGAAATACATTATATTTTACATTGCTGATTTCAATGCAGGTGTTCTCTGATGGAGGTCGGTTTGCCAGTAAGGATTTAAACCTACAAAAAAGAAAGAAAGGAACAGAATTATGGAATTTCTAAACAATGCTACAAATAATTCCAGTACAGGAATAACTCTGAATGCAGCTTTTAAAACATTTGCACTGTAAATTTTACAGACTTGATTTTGTGTGTAAGCACTGCAGACTTGATTGCACTTGATTGCATGATAACCCCAGCTGTGAGTGCAATGCACTGTCTTACCTGCTGGAGGCGGTGAAGAGTAGAACTTTATGAGCGTAGAACGGCTTTCCTTCCACCAGGAATGTTACATCTGACATCTCCTTATTGTTCAGAAAGTGGGGGTCTAAAACATAAACACATCACAGAAAAGACTCATAAGGAACTCATACCATAATCGTCCAAACTGCACAAGCTGCAACAAAATTCAGTGGTGAACATGCACTACCATCACACACTAGATGGCAGAGAAGGTCTAGTTTGAGAGATCAGCTTCTGCATGCAGACAAACCAACAGCATGGATGTGTTTTAACTAAATGCTGTATGAGGAACAAAACATGAGTAAATCAAGCGGGGGGAAATATTAGCTCATCTCTTTCTGTGCACAGTTTTGTTGTATTGGGCTTCATTGAACTACTAACCAGTTTCTGACCACAAGGCACTGCTGGCATGATATTTTTGGTTTCTGGACTGTACTCATCCAAGCAGTGACACCAAGGTGTTTTTAAAAAGCTAAACACTGCCGCAAATGATACAACTGTGCCAGGATAACAGATATAGGCAAGCAATTACTGGGATAGTCAGTGTCACTTCTGTCCTGAAAATGGTACCTGCAGTGATCCTACAGTGGCCCACTGATGGATGTTGTTAAGGTGGGCTGATAAATTGTGCATGGTGACACATGGGCTGCAGTCAGTAATTGCTCAGTCAGTAAGTGCTTCTCCTCAGTAAAGTGCCCCTCTATGGTAGGCATTTCTGATAACATGGCCAGTGAATGTGGCCAATGTAAGTGTATACTGGCAAATCAGTATAAAGGAGTTAAATACAGAAATATTAGCAAGTTGTGTAATGTGTTACACACCCAGCCTTGAGGTCTGTTTCCTCTTGATCTCCGTCAGTTTAGGAATGGGGTAGGGTCCGTAGCACTGAGTAAAGATCACAGCCAGCTGCTGACTGATCACCTCATTCTACAAAACAAACAAACAGGCAATGCAAACGCGTCACAAATATTGCTGATAAGTGCTGCACGGATTCTGCAGCAAACACAAGTGCTGCCAGGGTGGGAGTGTGTGATCTCAGTGGAGAGCCAGAATGTAGATGAGAGGGGAATTTAATGTTATTTTGATTGATGAAGTGCTTTCTGGAGCAGCTCTCTTTTGTACAGGTGGGTGGAACATGGGTAGACCAAATCCTCTGCTGAATTACTCTCTCTCTCTGTAGTGTGATTCTGTGGTGTGACTCATCAGAGGAGCTGTGAGGGGCTCATCATTAAAATGACATTTCTCTTGCCCTGAGAGGCTCTCCTGCACAGCTCAGAATCCTACTGCCAAGGGCACACAACATTCGTTTATCAGAATGTGGGGACATACATAAACTATATGTGCATAGTGAGTATCCAGAGGCTAATTAGTGAATGAATCTGCTTTAAGGTGCACCAATTTCAGTCTCAATAGAAAAGCATTGACTACAGCTCTGCAGCGACTGCCCATGAACCTGAGGCCAACATGCCTGAATGAAAGTTTTTTAAAGAATTATCCATTAAAAGGTTCTTTAATGGCATCACTTCAGTGTTATCTTTTGGGAACCCTCAGTAGCAAAATTTGTTTTTTCCTTTTACAAACACACACACACAGACATACACAAAGATACTCATGCCTCTCTCTGCTGGTAGATATGGCTCTCCCATCAAATTTGTTGGAGACACTGGGGATATGTCCCTATCACTTTCAATTTTTTTATGTATGAGAGAAGAAAATAGTTTGGCCATGAATATATCCCAAAGGAGGTAACATTACAGTCATAAGGCATGCATTTAACAAGGATGGCTGATTTCCATATTGGCATAAAGCTGGTACAGGATGAATGGATCATTTTGGCAACCTGAACCTTTACTATGTCCTTCACTTACATTCACCTTTAAGATATCCTTCATGTGTTCTAGGGACTGTATTGCATTTAACTATCAGTGTCTAACATTTGCATGATTAGTGTCTGACAGCAACAACCTTGCTGATCTCAGTACAGATGTCAACATTACTTGATTCTAATGTCCTGCGATATGACTTACATATCCATAGTATGAGTAGTTGGGAAAACATGCACAGGAGGTGAGTTAGACACAACGTACATGTCCGTTTTACATGTAGCTTTTTATTGTTGTTGTTTTATCTGATGGTTACTTTCAAAATACTAGAATAAAAGAAGCAAATGCAAACCTTGCCATTATGCATTTTATCACCCAAATAACATTATGTAATCATATCACACACAAAAAGAGTCACTTTTGAAGAGGACCCTTAGATGGATATCTATCGGCAGTATATGACTCATTGAAAAAAAGCTATGTACACATTTAACCTGTCGTTGTCCCCAGCACACTTCTCTACAAACAGACGCCAATGGGCTCCCCGACACACATCAGAAGTGAATGTGTTAAAAAGTGCAGATGCCATCAGTCATCACAGCTGAACTAAGAATGAGTTTCAGTGGCTTTACCATAAATCACTACTGACACACACACACACATGCACAAAATAATGCACACTCAACCACATGAGTCCATGCTGCCAGTGGAGTGTGTGTGTGTGAATGTGAAGGAGAGAGGGAGACAGAGAGATAAGAGAGAGAGAAAGAGAGAGGTAGAGCAGTGGTGTATCTGACAGCAGGTGATTTGTATAGTCTCAGGCTGGCGGTCAGAGTGATTGGAACATCAGGTTGATGAGAAGTTTCACAGAGTTTCTCCACTGGAGGACAGAGAGAAGCGAATGGGTCTCTGCTGCCTGCCATGCATCTCATCTCCTGTACACACAGCCAGGGCTGGCAGGAGGAATGGGCCGTGAGACAGGTGGAAGAGAGTGTGCATATGTGTGAGAGAGAGATCCACTCAGTGTCAAAGCAAAGCTCGCACTGTTACATAATGCAGCGCTGCATCCCAGCAATCCCACCTAAATGATGTGTTACAGGCTGATGAGAAAGACGCTGGTTCAGAGCTTCAAGCAATCATAACAGTGAAAAAACGTGTTATGCAAAACTGTCCTCCAAAGCTAAAGGGCACTCTATCAGAAGTGAAATAGAGAAAAACAGCCTCAGAGCTCTGTTCTCTGGCATGGATTTTGTAGTCACAGCGACTTCTACACTCTTTTTCTTTTAAACAGAGCATAACTGAACTTTTGTCGTAAGGTAAAGCTGGTGCTGAGATACCTAATTCTGGTCCAAGCTTGAATTAGGTATCTCAGTGTGAGTCCCCTTGTGTGAAAACATCGAGGAAAAATAAATTTATTTGCAATTTTCACGTAAAACTATGAAAAAAATCTGCGTGTGACTGAATCTGCGACTCCTGATCCACGTAAAACTGGGGGTTTACTGTACTACTAATAATAGCTTTATATAATATACTGTCTTGATATAATTATATTATGCAGCAGCAATACTGTAGCACCTCTTAGTTTTGCACTACACAGTGGACTGTAGCACAAGTGTATGGTGTGCTTTTGAAATTTCATTTACTCCTGATATAATAAAAGCAAATCCTCACTGTTTTTCAGTAAATAGAAAAAGTGTCATTCGAACAATGTTGCTTTTTAGTTGGCTTGCATTATTAGTTATATATTGCCATTTCTGTTTTTCACTGTTATGTTTAATATTTGGCACAGAATTCTTCCCATACTGCTACTGTCCCTAACACCAAGTAATAAGAAATGTGCTTCAGCATGTTATGTGTGGGCTGAGTAGGCTGTGTGGGCTAGAAGTGTGTGTTTGTGTGGATAGTGCAGATTGGGGCGGACCTTGCTGGCTCGGAGGATCTGGAACATGAGGGGCAAACCATGTGTGATGAGCTCCTCTGTGTACTCCTCCTCGTCTATGCAGCTGAACTCCTTCAGCAGGCCCTGGATCAGCGGCCGCCTGTGCTGCAGGAAACATGTCCGCAAAGACTCCAGCCAGGTATGCAATGTCCATGGCACTCCTGCCTCAGACACACACAGTTAAAAGGACAGTTTTTATCTATAAACCATTTTTGGGACAATATTTAAAATAATGTTCTCTTGTAATGCAGAACTGTGTGGAAAGGTTGTGTTTGGTAGATGAGTAAAAATGAAGGTGGTAATAAAATAATCAACTATAAAATATTACATTATGCTCATACTTGGGCCAATGTAAAATTATATAAACTAGTGCAAGTTTTATTGATTATTCAGCTTTCTCCTCTGTGTAAATACCTCTAATATTTGTGAATTTGGTGTATATTTAATGCAACCACAATTAGAATGGTCAGATCTTTTTGCCCCCAGATCACTGATTGCTGCACATAAGCATTTGACTGTCATCATCATTCAGCTTTGGCAACAATTTAGCAGAGGTTAGGGTTATGTTAAATGTTTACCCTAATGATAGATTAGTGCAAGAAATTGGAACTGGACAATAAGCGTTTTAATATAAATGTAGCCTTTACAAAGCATTACGACATAAACGCAGACCAGCACTGATCACAGAGACATAGCATTGTAACAAGTATGGAGTGTTATGGTTCTAACCTAGGCTACGTATGTCCAGTGTGATGTCCACATAGCCATGTTCTGAGCTGTGATACATGGCCTCTCTCAAAGCTTTCAGTTTGGCCTTCCCGGTACGGGAGGCCTCCAACTGCAAAGAGCTCCTCTCTCCCACATCCGAGCCCTCAGCCAGGATCTCTTCCAGAGACAACACATCGCCCTTCCCCTTCTCAGACTGGGTTAGCAGCTGGTGAAACACATTCCTTCACAGAACAAAGAAGAATATCATGTGCTGTCATAAAAACTGTTACGTCTGAAATGGTAACTTTACAGAAATAGGAAAGATATTTTCAACACAACATCTGTTAATGTAACTATCGACCCATTCATCTGAAAGGTGGTTGCCAGCTGTCAGTTGGTGCAAAAAAATCAAGAAATCTAAACATACCAGCAATAAAACAATATCACCAGCTGAAGCATGTTACTGTTTCATTTAAGATGGTATGTTTGTGCATGTTATTATTTTTGTGTGCACATGTGTGTATTACCGGTGTCCATGCGCTGCAGCCAGGCTAAAGGAATTCATTTCCCCATGCGGTGTTGTGGAGATACCATTGCGGTACATGGTTCCCACCATAGGGTCGGCTCCTCTCTCCAGCAGCAGACCAACCAGCTCAAAGTTCCCTATTCACAAATACAAATTTTTGTCTCAAAGAAAATGACAATACATCAAAATAAGAGAAATGATTGTTAACTCTTAAACAAAATGGCAATAATTTAACAGATTCTGGCATCGCGATTTAAAAAATAAATTCCAGTGGTCTCTTATTTTTTTCCAGAGCTGTATATACAGATGCATTACTTCTGTGGTTCAGTCGAGAGCTCTGGAGCTCTAAGTGCTGCTGTGTCCCGAAGAGTTAGCTTACCTGCAGCGGCAGCCAACTGCAGAGGAGTCTCTGTGTAGTTTTCCATGCCATCCTGCAGAGAGCCCTCTACATTTGCCCTGGCATCCAGCAGCAACTGGGAGAGAAAAGAAAAAGAGAGAGAGAGAGAGAGAGAGAGAGAGAGAGAGAGAGAGAGAGAGAGAGAGAGAGAGAGAGAGAGAG
>JBBJLR010000019.1:11988280-12009287 GCA_037577145.1 Brachypetersius gabonensis
GTGTGTGCGCGCGCGCGCGCGCGTGTGTGTGTGTGTGTGTGTGTGTGTGTGTGTGTGTGTGTGTGCGCGTGTGCATTAAGGCATTTTATATAGCACGACATGCCAAACCTCCAAACCTGAAACACCTGGCTCCAATTAGTCTCTTTCAGGAGATCATGCTGCATTAAAAGCATTTTAATATTGCATTTTTAAATAAATAAATCAGTCTTTGAAGATTGTCAGTAGTGCTGGTAACAGGATAGAAGTCCTGCATCTTAATTCCAAAGAGTTTCCAAACTTCTTTTCACACTTTTGCCTTAATGCCAGAAACAATCCTGTCAAGTAAGGGTTACTTACTCTACACTAGTCCCCACTCTCCTGATCGTCCCCACCCATTTTTGCCCTCTCTTTCATGAACTTTATGCTTCATGTCCAGGCAGAGCAAAACACTGCCACTCCCACATTCCAAGATGACAGCAGTGTCTGTGCGTGACTGGTTCACCAGACGCAGTGCAACACTAGGACCCTTTTACTGACCAACAGAATGAACAAAATGGGCTTAAATGGGCAGGAACAGAAACTCAAGAGACTGGTAAAGTCTTTTTCAGACAAGACCTGTGCAGTTATTAAGGAAATACATAACAAAGTATTACAACGGGAAATTTGTCCTGTGACTTCATAGTCAAAAAGACGTCACTAGGCTAGTGTTCACAGAGAGAAAGGAGGAATGGGGAACAGCACTTACTCCTTGTTCCACTCCACCCAGGACTCCAAAGCCAAGTGAACAGTTTGGTGCGCTCAGAATGGTTCTACATGACGAATGAGGGTGCCAGGCCCCAGTTTAGCCAGCCTGAAACACTTAAAGCAGCGGGTGGTAGAGGCTGGCATTTCACGCACACTTTCACTACCCCAGTTTCTTTTTTCTGAGGTAAAAAAATTCGGAATTACAGCAGGCTGTAAAGACTGCACATGCATGCACACATTTAATGTGCCCAACATGTCTGCCAGCCTCTGATCTTTCCTTGAAAGCATTTTGGAATAACTAGGCAGAGTCTACCTGTCCAGCTCCTTCTGCAAGGAGACAAAGATCATTTCTATATTTCTGTTTGTTCTCTTTTCTTTTGACATTCAGCCCACTCCCTGTCGACTTGGCAAAGTGGATGTGTGCACCTACAAGAAAGCGATGAATAACTGAACAGGATTTTGGTCAAAGATGGTTTGTGTTTACTTTTTTGATGACTTTTTCAACTTCATGTCTTTCTGACGGCTTTAACGGGCTTCAGGGGTTCACGCATAACTACTGCCATCAGTATCAGATTAAGAAGAACTTTCATCTTAACCACACAGCATCCAGTGTAACAAAACAATGTTCCTCAAGGGCCTCCATACACTGAGACAGGACCTGTGTTTACAACACCACTCCATGTAAATGAGCAAGACCCAGACACTGCCAGTGCAATTAAACAAGATGGTCAGCTTCATTACTAAGGGGAATAAGTAACAGGTATCAGTCCTAAACAGGAAAAATGGCCCTGCTATCTGTATTTAACGCAAGATTGAATAAGTGGACGAGATGGGAAAGATGTAAGCTTTGCTTTGCATCATCATCCCTCATTATCTACACAGGACACTAATGAAAACAATTTAGAGTAATCTTTCTCTTTCAGTGTTAACATAAAATATCTGTTACATACTTCGGCTTCTTTTCATATTGTGTCTATTTTTTGCTCCCAATGAATAAGAATAGTATCAATAGTGCTGATAAGTATAGTACTAAGTATTCATAAGCAGTATCAGTATCAATACTGGTACCAGTAAAATCCTAATGACACCCATTCCCGCTACGATACAATACATTAAAAACAGTCAACTTGGCTCATGGCTCAATAATAGTGCTCCTATCATCTCTGTCACATACCACCTCCAGAGAGGAGCCAGCATTATTAATGACTTCACCAACCCCAACACGGGTTTTTTAAACTTATGTCCTCTGACTGGACGTTCAGAAAAGCTTTTTATCCTCAGGCCATCAGATTGACCAACACATTCAATCCACTGTCCCTGCCCTATCCACCCTCACCATACAGGAAGCTATTTAGGAAAAGGAAGACTTTTGTTTCTAATGGGATATAGTGGCATTTGTACAGCACTTTTAATTGTTTTAAACTGTGCATATTCAAATACATGCTATGACTGTGATGCAGGACAGGATAGTATGAGAGACAGCAAATGATATAGGGGGTTTGCGCAAAAGTCATGAGCAGATGAAGTATGCAAATTTTGTGTTAACTGTAACAAAGGCATTGCGAAGTGATAGATAGACCATTGCAGATAGCACAATACTTCATGCTGTTACAAACCTAATGAACATTTATTTAGTGGTAGATGTTGACAGTCCAGTAAAAAAAAAGCTACCATGTAGTCAAGTGGCTTCTCTGAAGGGAGAGAGTTTAAACTGTGTTTGTTAAATAGGGTGTGGGAGGGGTTACATAGGGGTGTGGGTGGAGGGCAGCACCTGGTTGAGAATTCCCACAGCCAGTAGGAAAAGAAAGCTATAGAAAAAAAATGGCCACATTGTTATCAGGAGGTTTACTGTCCATATTTGCAGTCGGGTATGTAGAATAAAAGTAGGTTGCGTGATTATGGACGTAATTATCACCAGTTTACCATTTTAACACATTAATGTTTAACTACATTAAATGACATTAATTTGGAACACACTTTGACCCAAAGCAACTTACAATTTCAGGAAACACTGAGGCTTCAGGATAGTGGATAGTGTTTAACGTAGCTACTGTACAATATTTATAATGCAATATTTGCACAGTTTCTTTCATCAAGAGGTACCTGGACATATGTCAAATGTAGAAAAAAAATGATCTATTTTTATAGTACATTAATAATTGTGCTACTACAGCTTCACCAAATGGTCTTCCTGCACCGAATGCACTGCCATAGCATGTTATGCCTGTATATCTATAGCGCCCTTCCAGGACAATGGCTCTTGGCAACTCTTCTGAGCTGGCCCAGAGCACTGCTTCCACTAAGCAAACAGATCTTTAGAGCTGTGTATGTCTCATGGTGTGTGGTGTCAGCAAGACACATAGAAAGAGAGAAAGAAAGCTTCCAGCAGAAGACTTCCAACTGAAGGTAAAATGATTGGAAGAGTACATTGTAAAGCTCCCATGCACATGTGCCTTGTTCTCCCCAGAAAAGGCCTGCAGGTCTGGGAGAGATTCATACAAAAAGACATTCTCACACAAAATATCTGCAGTGCTCTGCTCTGCCAGGAACTGTGGTCTGGAGCCCACATTACAAGAAAGTGTGTTTTTGTAACAGAGATAAGCAATAATAATGGGCTGGAGTTTGCTTTTTAAATAAACTTTTTGGTCAACCTCAAATACGCCGTTAAACTGTGGAGGATATTTGTGAGATAACCACTGACCTTATCAAAACGCCAGCCAAGAGCAATGCCCCTAAAGGCCAGAGCATCAGTATTGAAAAAAAACCTCCACATTACAGATGGCGTCCCGATAATTCAACCATATATGTTTAGCCTGACAGCCTCAGGATGGCATGGTTCATTTGATATAGGCTACACAAAGACATGGGGCAGTGAACACATGAATAAACACACCTGCCCCACCAGAGACTGAGCTGAACTGTATGTTCGCATGCAGTCCTGTTCCTCACTTCAACGCCAAAACCAGAGTAACTCAGACTGGCAATATACTGAACAGCATGTGCGAAGGCCGGAGGGACTGATTTTGGAAAGAGCACAACTGGACAGATGTCACTGGGGCCTTTAAACCTGTTGGCTTCGACTACGCATACTAATATGCGATTTGCATGATTCCTTGGGGAAAGAAAAATAAGCTTTACCCGGCTATTCAAACTAGAGCTGGTGTCAGATTTAAAATTTTAGGTCCAATCTTGGTGCAGAACCTTTTTTGTGGAACCTAAAAAAAGTAAGAAGTGTCTCTTTCATTTTATTCTGAACCAGCCACTGAAAAAGTCTCCAGTAGACCAAATGTGACTCTTCTGTGGCATCACTGCAAGGGACCCTTTTTGGCTGCTTTATTTCAATGCTGCTTTATTTCAACTGACACATTTCTGTCCAAATGTGACCCAATCCAAACCACCACCAAGTGGAGATCACATATTCTTTAGCCCTAATGAAACTCCACATTCCTAGTACATTTCAAGTAACCTTGTAGAAACAATACAAGCTAAATTTACTGGTAAACACAAGGGAGAACAAACAACCAAATTATCTTCTACCTAAATGTATTCTAACAATGCATTATTCTCATACTACTTCTGTGAACCATGGCTGACACGCTGGAGTCACTGTTTTTGGCACCTCAGAGGATCTTTGTAAACTTTCAATCTGGCATACTGGACTCACTAGTGTTACTGGAAGCTCACCTGACCTCTGTTCCAATAACACGGGTAACTCCAGGCAGACAGATTAAAGGCTGTTTTAAGGTAATAAACTAGAGAGATGCACTAAAAACTAAATCTGAACATGTTGGCCAACGTCCGTATGAGAGGTACTTGACTAGAAGAAACCCGAGTACAACCTGAGAAATATTTGAATAACTGGCTCACGATTCAGACTCCTCTTGCAGGGCATAGACTTGTACCATGTGACAATTCAGCATGCAGGAGTGGAGCTGCTGGGTGAGATGGGAGATGTTCCCAGCATTCCCAGGCCGGGCCACTAAGTGTGGATCAGCCACTGACCTCGTAGTGGTTTGCACTCTGTACTTAAATCTATTTTGAAGGGAAGTGAAGCCAAACCCATTACACACACACACACACACACACACACACACACACACACACACACACATTTGCTCTTTCTCCCTGTGTACATGGTTCTCACTGAGCACAAAGTCATCACACTGGGCACTGTACGACCTCACTTCATTTGTAATTTCATCTGTAGCAAATAGAACTTACACCCACAGCAACCTCTTGCACTCATGGAAATGGGCCTGTTCAGCTGCGTCACCAGCACTACGCTAACTAAACCCACACAAGAAAAAATAATTGCTAATATTTATTGGCAGCAGGAGCTGGTATTTTAGCGACACTCGTGGGACTTGAGCAATAGCTGCACTGTGCTGTGGTCTTTTTCTGCGGCACATCATAAGTACTCTCCAGAATCGGCCCTTGCGCCAAAATCAGTTCAGTCACCTAGCATGTAGCTCGCACATATAGTGTAGAGCCTGGTGGGTGTGTTTTTCTAATGGGTTAAATCACACATGCTCATACAGCCAACCATCTCACCAGCTCTAGAAACTGCTAACACACACAGCGCCCACAGCAGATGGAGACCATATGTATAGCAATGAGGCTCAGGAAGCCTGTGTTAGGGAGTGACAGAAAAAAAAGAGAGAGAGTGAGAGGACTTAACCATGTCTAGATCCACTATATGACTGTATTACTGCAAGGAGTCCAGCAATGGCCAACCACAACATTTTATTGGTTTCAGCCAACAGGATTCACTGCGAGTTGATGGTGATTCAAAAGTTGGATACGTCTAGATGCTTAATGTTGACTGTGTTCTACAACCCTGGATGAGTTAAGACATGAATGATGGTGAGAAACAGGCCCTCAAAACCCTCAACATTCCCACAAGTCTAATAGAAACAAACCCACACCCGGGCATGCAGCACTATGAGTGCTCCTAACGTACACTCAGCAAGACAAACCAAACATTGAATTCATGGTGAATGCATTCAAGTAGAAAAGTGGAAACACTAGAAAATAAACACTTGAAATTGAACTCTTATGAAAATACACGCTATATGTCTCTTTCATTTTAGAGCCAGTATTATTGAGTTCAGGTGTTTTAGTCACACCCAGGCACCAACAGGTGTATACAATCAAGCACATAGTCATGGAATCCTATGACTGTAGGATGCCCTAGTCAACTGTACTATTACTGTGAAATTGGCAAAGTGGCAAAGAGAAGCGGCAGCCCAGAAGAGAAGGACCGCACAATAGCATGTAAAAATAATCTATCCTCTGTTGCATCGCTCTCTACAGGGGTTTAAACTGCTTAGGACCTTCATGTAATGGGTTTCCATGAACAAGCAGCTGCGCACAATCCTAAGCTCGCTCTGGAAATGCCAAGCATCAGCTGTAATGATGTAAAACACACCACCACTGGACTCTGAAGCGGTGGAAACGTGATGAATAACTCTTCGCTATATGACAGTTTGATGAATGAACTTGAGTTTGCTGGATGCCAGGAGAACCCAGCTGGATAGTGCATAGTGCCAGTATGAAAGTTTGGTGAAGGGATAATGGTCTTTTTAAGGATTTGAGCTCCATATTTCAGTTCCAGTGAATGGGGAATGTTCAGGCTACAACATACAAAGAATAATAGACAATCTGTTTTTCCTTTCTCCTGCAGAACTACAATTACATATATATGATGCTTTGTTATGATACTGCATGGACACATGAATAAAATCTCTCATATCTGAAATCCCTAACCTTCATGTTTCAGGAAAACCATCTACATTAACTTTTCCTCATCATGTCTTGTGAGATGTCCACAGAGAAAGCATCATCCTCTTGGACAAGATGATTTGCCAAGTCTCATTATTTTCTGTCGAGAAAGCCCACTACTCAAGTATTCAACTGGAGAGCTCCTCCATTATTGACAAAGCGTCGTGTTCAACAAAGGCTGACGCACTACAGAATTAACAGCTGCAATATCAGGGGAATTTTGCGAGGTTGTGAATGAAGTACCAGAACTGTGAGAGGAAACAATGCTTAAAAAATAAACAGTGAAAAGGATAATGGACTGAATGTATCTCATGTAAATGTATGCATTTCTTTGTGAATAAAAACATATTACTTTAATGGTAACTTAGGTCAAACGAAATACAATATCGTCTTAATATATTATTAATGAGAAAATTATAGGCACATTTAAAAGAAGTAAAGTGACTGTCACTTCAGTGTTTCAGCAAACAGCATGGTTAGACCTGTGAGCTCAAAGGCTGCTGTAACAGTATCTCTACCGAACACCCAGAGATGAAGGTACACACACACACACACACACACAGTCACGTTGTCATGCAGAGTCCTCTCGGTGGCTGCTGGGTAATGACTGTGCCTTCTGCACTTGCTGTGTGTGCCAGCATGATATTGAGCTAAATGTCCGTGTCATAGCCAACCCCAGGAGCCCCGCGGCATCTCTTTCCGGAAACTCAGACAGGACCTGGTAATGAAAATCACTGCCTCATGCTGCGACCCCCTCCAAGCACATCACCCATCCCGCAAAACTCTGTATTCTCTTTGACCTGCTGAGATGATAATGACCCAAACCTTCATCAGTCACAGCCCGCCACTTATCGGTACTCTGGGACACACAGCAGAGCGCTCTATAACACCCCCTCCCACATGCACACAACACATTCACAATTCACACAGAGAGCACTATTACAGGATGCACAGGCGAAGATGCCCATGAGGGATAAGCTCTGCTTCTCGTCCATGCTGACGCTGACGCGGGTCAGAAAGCCCAGAAGATTACAGTGCATTCCCGCAAGGTCTCTCCTCTGACTCATTCATATTCTGAACCTTTATTTTCTTACAGAGTCCGCTCTCATTACTTTTCGCATTCTTCCCAGAGTGCAGCGGTAATTTGCGAGCAACTGAACTCTAAATTGCGCCATAATTGCTTAACTGGCCCTCCGCGATTCATCATCTTGACTTGGCAGAGGGGCTCTCCATGTTATTGGAGCTTTACGTGGGCCGCACATGCAGGCGGTGACTGATGAGACCGAGGCCTGCCGGAGACCTCTCTCAGCAAAAAGCCACTCCGTGGAGGAAGAAAAGATGGTGCTGTGAATTGCAGTCATGAAAACTGCGTACCGTGCTTCTATATACGCGCTTCATGTGCACATTATCTGGACATTGAAGTATACCTTCACTTGTTCTGTTTTACATTTCATAGATAAAATGTAAAGTAGAACAATATACGTACTCTGTCCACAACCCTATTTTGTAACAGTCAAACCTTTGATGCCTGAAATTATAAACTGTAAATGATGATTCCTGTATGTTATAGTAACAGGATATAGTTCAGAGTAATTTTGCTATTTCTGTTGGTCCATTAATCAAGAAACATGAACACAATATAAAGGATAGCTGAAGTTTTCAGAGGGTGTAACAAAAAACAACACCAGGACAGAATACAGTTATGAGGTTTAAATGTGATGACTCTGCATAAAGCTGCATAATTTTAATGCAGAAGCTGTTCTGTGATCTTTCATAATGAATGAACTCACTGTAATGCTCCAAAATGATATGGAATAAAAATTGTTTTCTATTTGAACTGAAGAAGATTGTGTTATGTCACTGTTCTGGACAGACTGTATTTGTGGAAAGGTGACCGAACAAAGTCCACAATGATGTTTCACCCATAAGCAAACACACTGGGGTTTGTACTAGAAAGTCCTCAGCATGTGTTGTTTAAGGTTGAGACCATTTACTTTAACTGGTATGTAACACCACATTTACTCTGAGCTTCAATTGGATCTTGAATCTAATCCTGATGTGGTTGTGAGAAAACAACTGGTAACACATAGTTACTAGGGCTGTAACGATATGCGATATGAAACCGAAATCCAGTGTGACACTCAGATCCAGTGCGAGAAGGCAAAATCACAGAGTTATCCTTCCTGTCCAGATCCCATAGTACCACATGTTTCCTGTACGCCCTCCACTAGGGGGTTGGACCCATATACAGGTCCCGCCCAGAAACATTCGTTTTTTGTCATAATATGAGGATTTTCACGTCAATTTCTTTTCTTTAACCAATAGCTGAGTGTCTTCGGGTCTCAAAGAGCCCTCCCACAAGTTTATAAACATACAAGCATGGACAGACTCCTTTATTTGCTGTGAGTACATGGATGCTATGACACTAGGCTTAAAAGTGTCTTCTATAACCTGGCTGGGTTGTGATAAAACTGCTTTGGAGTTTCTGTGTAATTGTTGTATTGTGTTTTGAGCAAGTTTCGTGGGCTCCGGGCAGCTGGGCGGAGTGGGTTTTTTTGTTTGTTTTAACGGCTCCTCCAACTCGACTCCTCTGTGTGGTTCACCGAAGCCTTTTCTTCAGTATGAATGGAAAGGAAACTGTATTTAAGTTTTTACTGATTTATAATTTTGTGGTAAAGATAAGGTGTCTCCAAACAAAATGGCATCCTCTCCTCCTCCCCTCCCCGCCCCAATAAAAGAATCGTGGGTCAAAAATCGTGATAGGAACCGAATCGTGGGTTTGGTGTATTGTTACAGCCAAAAAAGTTACGCATCCTAAACCATTTGTTAAATATTCTATAGCAAGAAGACATGCTGTTCTTTGTCATTAAGGGGACACCGGATCAACTGTTGATATACATACAACAATAAGTGTACAGCATATGAGGGCAATCCACTATGAGATCATACTGAGGGGGGATTTCAGGCACCTTTTCCGCAGCTGTGAGAAGGCCAGAATTTCAAAACAAAACTGAAGAACAGTCTCTAACAAGATGAACAAATACATTGAAATGCCTTTCCCAATGCCTTTTTCACAATTATTATCATGCTATCACTGGTCAATGCACATCAGACCCTCTCCAGGCCTTACAGCACTATTGTTATGTTACATGCTCTCTGTTGCTCTCTCTCTCTCGCATGAACACATACACATATACACATAAATACACACACACCCACAGGCTGTAGGACAAATAAATATAGGAACGTGGAGAAAAGGAAGTGGGTTCTAACATTAACCAAAACATGCCATCTCAGCAACCCACCCCCCCTCCTATTTCCTGTTATTGCTTCATATTACATACTCAAGGTAGAGATGTCAAAAAGCAGTCATTGTTTAATATCCGTTTTTCCCAAGGGAGGAGTGTAGCACATGTGTACCGTAACATGTGAAGTTTGTTAGGGCTTCTACAGTCAGTATCTGAGACTGCAATTTTAGAGGTTGACCGATTACCAGTCTGGCCATTTTTACATATCTGGCATTGGGCGATGCTGGCGCATATAAAGGCCGAGTAATAGACATGCGCATTTATGGGCAGCCCCATGTTGCTAACACTGTAGCCTATGGTTAGCAAGCATTCAATACGGAAACCATCGGCCACAGGGCAAAATTATTTAACACCATATTGAATAGATGTTGTCAACTCTCTCTCTCTCACTTTGTAAATGCTTAAATGCACAGATACACTTACACGACTGATGCTGTCAATACTGTTTATAAATGAAAGTCTTTGCATGTGAAAGTGAAAAATAGAGCAGTGTGTTGACATATCTTGAAAAATATACACATGATTTAGTGCAGTTAGCTCTCATTAAACATGCCTGGGTCAGGCTCTAACAATCTAATCACTAGTGGCTTGTGTAGTCCTTGAAAAGCAGGATGGGCCACTAAATTAAGATGATTTTACTTAAAACTGACATTATTATTAGTACTAACATTAATATTAATATTGTTTATTCTTTTTAAACTTTTTACAAATCGACCATTGTCCGACCCTGATTTCTAAATATCGGCATCAGCAATAGAAAAATCCATATCAGTCGACCTATATAATATAAACACTCAACACTACACACAACAAAACCATCCCTATCTTGTGCTTTTGAAACACTTTTATCATTAAACTTCAGTAGTCGTTTATGTTCAATCACTCATGACAATCACTCCCTGGTAACAGGAGCATGTTTACTCTAAATAATAATCTTATTTTTGAAACTATTATTAAAAACACATACCGGCACTAAAAATTCCATAATTTTTCAACGTTTCTGCATATATCAGTCACTGAGATGTAAACAGTCATTCAGCTTTTTGATGTTAAATGTTCTATAGTGGCGTTGACAGGAACCAGAAGTTGTGATGTCAACAAGACAAAGACAGTTATTTATGACCAGAGAACCTACATGTACCTTCTGTTTATTGTACTATTTTTCTTTTCATCACCCTGGAAATACCTTTCCACAAGGAATGTTTAAAAAGTGTATTTCAGTCCAAAACCTTATAACAAGACTTATCAAAAATATAAAAACAATAAAAGCAATGTCTTAGGCTTAGGCTTCAGGCAGTGAGCATATCTGGAACCACTTAGTGCATACTGTGAGGCAGTTTGAAACATTTCAGACGTCACCAAGGTTGCGTTATGAAAAGTTCTGATTTGGCAAGGTTCTCAAGAATTTTATTTCAAATTAATCTGAATGTCCTCTTCAATCTTAATGCATACATTGTATTTACCTTCCAAGGACAAGCGGATAAAATGTATGGTGTATGCCATTATTCACATATAATTTCTCCACTATTGCTACAATTGCAAAGAAAACTGACAAGGTCTATAGAAAAAGAAAACCTGCTCATTAAATATTTTGAAGTCTTACAGTTCACAATGTGAGCCATCATAAGACAGTATTTCTGCTTTCCCACAGAAGACATGAGTATCGTTCTCCTTCAGCCTCTGCTAGAGCTCCACATGGAGCAGAGGGCCATGAGGCACTTCATGCTCAACTGATTAGATCCCATTAAGGGTGGCTAAGGCCCAAGAGCAGAACCGCTCCAAGCCTCATGCTCACAGGCCAGCGTTGCTGTTTTTTCTGCTCTGCTGGCACACATCGTGGTAGTTTAACGATTTTATGACTAATGACATGAATCAGCCAGTTACAGTGAATTCACAAATACCATGCTTGCTGACCTTTATAAACAACCACGCTAAGACAGCTGAGCATGCACGGCAACAGCTGGTGCACTGCCCTACGACAAGCACGAGTGTCCAAAGCTTAAACAAATTCCAATTTTGTGTCCTTTAAAAGAACAAATGTAGTGTTTATGAAACAGAAATGTAAGTGTTATTCTGTCTGGCATGGAGGATTTGGGGGCAGTACCACACTTGCATCATCCTGACTCAAAGGTTTGATCTTGGGCCCAGCTAGCTGTCAAAATGAAATCAGCACCAGACCAGAGACTCGCATGGATGAAGTGCTAACTTGTTTTCCAAACGTATTGCCTCTTTCCTTCACATCCAGCAAGCTCTCCAAGGTCAAACCTGAGGTTTACACAGCAGGATGATGAGGAGTAAGTGATGAGATTAGACCAGAGCAAAGCCGCCTCGTGTGTATCTTTGCTTGACCTTCAGGAGGTGGTCTTCAATGCAACATTTAGTTTTCTTCATGCTAATGTAAATATGAGTCATTGATTTTTAATGTTTCCATGCTACACATCACAGCCATATCCATTAAAATCATACTTTTGCGTTTCCACAATAGGCACATTCATATGCGTTACATAATGCTGAATGGCTTGCCAGAGAAATTACAGCCAAGCTCTTGATGAGGGCTGTGTTTTGGAAAAGAGGGTGGACGCCCGTTAAGAAAATCAAACTAGTCTCCAAGAGGCTTTTCCAAAGTTGCATCTCAGTCCAACCATGGGTGGATCAAGGAAGAAATTTGTTTTGGCCTTAGCTTCACAGATTATTTTGTTTGAATAATACTGGCTCCCTAATGGTGTTCAGTAGTGTCCTATGTTTAAATGTCAAGTTATCCATGTATGGTTTTGAAGGAAAGGAGCGGGTGAATTGCCAACAACATGCCTTAGCCTTGATGACAGATTGAAACTTCTATTTTATACACATTTCTATAACTTAGGAATAACATCTGGTTTGCCCTGAAATCAACATAATTACTGAAAAATGCCTTAGGATAAAATAGGAATTTTAAATACACTGAAAAAAAGCCTTGTACAACTATTGAGTACCACTGAAAACACCGCATTGAGAAGAATTTGGCCATGGCTCCAATGTGCACATCACAAATTGAGCAATACTAACACATTGCAGTTACATGACACCACAATCCATGTGCAATCAATCAGGTTTGTAATGACACATGTACCGAACAGAAGCTAAACAATGCAACCCACTTCGCATCTGAGAGGTGGAGGGGAGTCAATCTCACTGGACACAGAGGCACATAATAAACTATAGAATAGCTGTTTCAGACGTGTATCCAGTGCTGTCTGGAGGACAGTACATACAGTAGAACTAAGATATTGGGTAACAGCTGTTTGCCAAAAGTGACCTCTTAGAAGTCTCTTTCATATTTCCTCACACAACGGCAGAACTAAGTGATCTGAAAACTAACTAACGAATACAGAAGAACCTGCTCTACCTTAATTAAGCATAAAGGACCTTTAAGCCTAGTTATCTGGAAAGGGATTGAGCCGAAATCTCAGCGGTCTCACATTTAAAGCAGAGATTACCCATTTCATATTTGACTATATTATATTCTTTCAAGCTAGAACTACAGTTTTAAATAAAACTGCCAAAAAGGTTCTCTTAAGTAGAAGAACCACATTTGGATCTAAAAACATTAGTTGTTTTGTATTGCAATTATTATTATTTATAATTGCATTAATTGCATAAATGATTTATGAAAAAAATGACAGCCTGTGTAATCAGTATGAAGTGGAAAATTATCAGCTGCACTTGTGAGATGGCTGTAGAAGAATTAGACCAGTGACCCATGCACCCATGAAAGACAAAACCACAACTTTACGTTCAGCATTCAAGCCTCAAAAGTTCTAGTCTTCTGGTCCAAAATAACAGACGTAGAACTTTATTACAGTAATCAATAGCAATTTTAAATGCAGTCACTATATTGGTCAAACTGCAATTAGATCTTTTTCCCAAATCAGTCCAGTTTGGTTTCCTTAGGAACAAGTGAGTTGGTGGTTCTGTAAAGAAGCAGATTTGTAAATCTGTGAGTGTAAAGAACATTTTGTATTACATGGCATAATGGTTCCACACCAGCTACATGTGATATAAGAGGATCTGTTTGGGCATTGTCCAAGAAATGTCTTTGGATCCTTCTTTTCAAAGAATGTAGAATAAATATATGGGAAAATACTTGAAAGTTGACAGTGTTATAATCACACCACAAACAGTTGCACAAAATATAATCTGACAACATACTTTGTCTCCACGCAACATAATGCTTTGTCATCTTCTGTGTGGGAACCATGGCGTTTTGATGTTGCCCACACATCTAGCAGAAACACCTCGCATGGCTTAGCGTATGAAAGTGCTGTGTTGAGATGAAAACAGCAGATCCTGCCAGTGTGACAGGCAATCTTCCCCTACCATTCATCATCTTCATCCCTCACATGTCTCCTCATGTCTCCACTTGTCCATCATGTCCTCCACCCACCTCCAGCAGCACACGCGAGTGGCAGTGTGAGCCCTACGACTTTTCATGAACAAAAAATGATAACAGCAATTACAAATGATGAAAGTGCTGCTTAGAACAGGCTTGGAGAAAAGTTCATGCTGCAATTACAATGTAAGACCCCAAAATGCAAAATGCTTAAGGACAGACTAACATTTATGAAAGCTAATGCTAGGAGATAGGCTTCAAGGACTAGATAAGACTTCTACTGAGAAAACTGGACAGAAATAACCATAGCAAAGTGCACCAAGTCAAAACATGTATATGTCTGCTCACTCTCTTACTGGATCATGATATGGCAAGAGAAAAAAAGCTTTGCGGACTTTGTAAAGGCGCAGCACCTTTCAGATAATCAATAGCTCATCTCCTCTGATTACTCTTCTTGTTTGTCCATGTCTTAAGGCAATGAGAAACACTAAGCGAGCCCATCAATAGTGGACGGATGTACCTTGGGATATGCAACTAATTATAGATTAATCACCATTATGATTTTGGCCTATACAATTAGGCCTCTAATTGCAAATCACATTAATTACAGCTGGTAGTAAAAAAATGCAATTAAATGCTCTTTCTTTATGATAAACTAAGGGGGTGGTTTTCCAAAAGTTTCACTTGTACTAAATTAGGATGAAAATAAGGATTCAAACTTTATTCTTGGAGATTCAAAAGGGGCTTTTAAATGACAATCAGACTGTCATGGGGATCCTGAGTGCACAAACTGACAAAACTAGAATAGAAAAAAAACTCATGCTGAGAGAGTTAAGTTAATGTAGGATTTTTTTCACATAATTCTCCAATCTTGGAAAATGTATATGACGATAACATCTGCTTTATAAACAAGAACTAGGAAAGGTGGCTGAAGTGAAGCAGGGTTTAACCAAAAGGCTAGTTAGCAAATCGCCTATCCCTTGAATGAAATGGGCCCGACTACAGGAAAGACAGAGATTTGTTGCAGGCTGTATGAAACATAATCACTCCTTTGTCAGCTCCGGAGCCGTCACCCCTCAGCCACTTTCACAGACACAAAATACAAAAATGCACTTTACGACCTTCACAAAGTGACCAAAATATTGATTACTGACTTCCAAGCTTTCCTAAGAACATAGTATTTGAATATCAAGCCCACTATTGCTCACTGTTTAATGAAAAAATTTAAAAAATAAAAGTTCACAGGACATTAGGATCTAATCTTCAGGCTCTATTCCTTTATGGAGTGTGTGTAAAATATTCATCCCATTTTCAGAGTATGAAGCTAGATGTTATTACAGTGCCATGACATTTTACAATGACAAATGTTTCTTATCTTGTTCTAAGACAATGTGTTATTAAAATTCCCTTCATCCACCGCCTGTATGTTATATAAGGCTTGTAGTCTTGTATTATATAGTCTTGTATCTTGTATTCTTTTATTTCATAGTGCAATGTACTGCACATGGCCAGCAGATCCATTATATTGGGGGTGACATGCCCCCCACATTGAAAATAATGATTCCGACGCCCCTGGTACTGCATATTAGAGATGGCCAATATAATTCTATTTTATTGTGATAAAAATGTGACCAAATGTGTGTTTTGTTATGATTTAGTGAAGCTCAGTTGAGTGATCTTTAATTAAAGCCTTGAATGAAGCTTTTTGATGGAAATAGCTTTTTATAAACATTTCCATTATTATGATACAATGTTTTTAATATATCCCACCTTATATTAAGCCAGTGTGACTCTGTATTGGTACAGAGTCACACAGCCTTAGGCACCATGTGAATGGCTGTTCCCACAGACTTTCAGTTCCATCTACGTTACAAAAATAAGTAATGAAACATTTGGCAACAGTTTTTGTGAAGCAAAAGGAAAAGTCATGTCTAGACACGTATTTGCATTTCCTGCTAACTAAAAACCCACAGCTTTCCCAGAGTTATAACTGTCACTGATACAGCTACATATGACAGTACAACACCATCAGTAAAAATCCAAACAATAAACCCAAGGTCTTCACTATCTAACATCTACAGAGAAACAAAAGGTCTTCGAAAACAGCACTACAGAGGAGCTAACAAACTGTTAGATACCTGTAAAAAATTGGCTTCAGGCACATAACTACATTGGCTCCTAAGACAAATCAAGTGAACCTGGCAGGTGTGCCTGCTGATCAAATCAGCCAAGATCAAGAGGCCTTATTGATTAGTTTGCTTCCTCTTCGCCAGGAGAAGAAAACAGATGTTCTGAAGGAAACAGGTCTGGTGTGTCTTGACAATACTCAGGAAAGTGTGTACAAGGCTGGTGCTTGAAGCTCTGATGGAGGTAGAGATTTAATCTAACTCCACTTTAACTGATGTTTGTGGAGTGGCAGTAAACCACATTTCTCCTTTCCCCTCACTGTGGACCGGGTCCATATTAAGGGCCTGACCATGTGTTCGGATTATTTTCCCACCCAGAAATGCAGTTGATCCACGTGATTCAGACTCTATGAGCCCCTCTGTGCCTTTGCTGTCTACCCATCTGCTCTCCCTCTGATTCTGATTCTCTTTCTGAGAAATTTTCTTCAATATGCCAAAAATCAATAGCTTCCACGTACATTAATTCTGGTTATTTTTCAAACTCAGCAGAAACTCTCATCGATACTACCAGCCTAATCAATAAAACATGCTAAGACGTGTTGACACATGTTTGCCTATGCTTTGTTCGTAATCACCATCACTGGGGTCTTAGAAACACCCCAAAAAGAGCTTAAATATATGATCCTTTTATGGCTTCATATTTGTGGATGGTCAGTTTGTCCACTTTGTAATTAACAGCAACAAAATCAAATGAAAGTGTAAAACTGAAATTATGGTGAATGGTTAAAAATGACCCCTGTAATTAAAAGCAAGCACACTGTGTGCAACAGCCTGCTGTAGTGGAGTGTTTACTTGAGCTATTTGAAGGGTGATGTCAGTCAGCTGGGTGTTAGCTAGAGATTCCTATAATGATTTCCAGGGATGCAGTGTTGGAGAAGTGGAATGTTCCATGCAGTGTTTCCAAACAGAAGGTATAAATGGAGCCAACTCCACAGGGAGAGCCCGTTCAAAGTCAAAGTATAAAGTATTGAATAAAGCTCTACTCACTCGTAGCACTGATGCTCTATCCAAAAAAATACCTTAAGATGGGAAGACTGTGTTTAAATTTTCTGCCTTCAAACAAACCTATCAATCTGTGGGGTGAGCCAGGCATCCAAATCCAGAATCCGACCACCATGTAAATCAGCTTTTTATTTCTTTGGCTCCAAATAATATAATTATGAGCAAAGAAGGCTTTCATCATAGCTGCTGAAAAGATCCTTAAATATTTTTTAAGTTGCTCCATGACAACAAATGTCTAACATTAACCTATCAAATGAGAACTAAATTAAATAAATGAACAGGTCAAGCATGTGTCTCATATCTAATAATGGAGGCTGGCCTGCGTCTGAGTCACACTTCTTCCAGCCAATTGAATCAAACCCTGTTTATGTTGGAAATATCTGTTTTAATTATTCGCATTCTGAAGACCTTACCTGTTAGATGGAACGCATGATCTAAGCTCAAGCCCTTTAGCCCACAGTTTGAACAGCAGCTCTTTTATTAGAAGAGGTGTAAAATGTGTCATTGGAGTACTGGGGAGACCAGTGTCATGAGCCTCAGCCACACAAAGCCGACCCGCTGGGTGGAAGCGGCATGCCAGAGGTTTATTTTTAGAGCACTGGGCCAAAGCTGCAAAGGCAAATAAACAGGGATCAATCTACAGTGCGGCGGATGGTGACCCGGGTCAGGAAGTACTGCCTCCTTGCCTCATATCAGCTGCTGAACAGGGGCTTTGTTGCCATGCGGTTCAAACTGGGATATGTAAACAACTGGACATTTATAAGGACAAAACACACTTTCTCAGTATTTTAGTCAAAGCTGTGTTAATATAGTTCCTGAAGGGTTTCAGATCATTCACATGATATCACTTCACACTAAGTGACCATACAGGCAGAGCATCATGATTGAGAAAAGAACATACTTAGGCCATACAATCCTAGGAGACCTGACACTGCAACCTAAGGTTGTGGAAGTGCCCACCATGGAGATGTGCATCAGTTGCTTGTTAGCTGTTTGTTGTGCTTGCAAATGAATCCAGGTCTCTATCATTTCAACTTCTACTCCTACGACGATAAATCAGCAACTGTAATCATAGCTTATGTAATTCATATAAACTTTGCACAGAGGTTGTGTAAATGTTTTTTTCGAGCTCTGCACTGAACACCCAAGGGCCCTCTTCCAAACCTCTAGTTATGTGTTTATGCAGATATTGCACTTTTATTTTTGCTAATTAGTGAAAAGGCATTTTTATCATTGCTAGCCTTCTTTTATCTGGCACTCATGAATTTTCTTCATTAATTTTCCTTTTTTGGATTCTGAAGTTTTCAGCTGATTCATAGTCTTTTTACTTTTTAGAGCATTTCACCATGACAGGAATGACATAGGGGTCATACATAGGTTCTTCATACACCACTTTTATCTTAGTCTTCTTCCTTGAAAATGTAATCGAGCGGTAAATGTAATCGAAATGTAAAGATGGCTCCCACCTAGTCTGAATAGACAGGAGACAGGAATGACAGAAAAGGAGGTTAATAATATGAATGCTGAAATGATGAAGATCACATCAGACCCAAACGGTATAACGTAGAATTATATGGCATTAGAAAGTAAGAATGCTATATATATATATATATATATTAATGCTCATAATCCTCTTGATTACGTGACAATATTCTGCTTATTTTATCCAGAACTGTCATATGTCTGCTGTGCTTGATAGACCTGCCATACTGTCATAATTAATGTTATGGTGTTGCCAGCTGGGTTATTAGGTTGAATTAGTTAGTGCTTGAAAACTAAAGCTATTGTGTCAGAGAACACTATGAGTGATTGAAACCTTTGAACTGTTCTCCAAAAAATCTATACAATCTCCAATTCTATTTTACCATATCACCCACCTCACAGGTGAAGGAAAATGTAAAAAAAAATGTAACACTAACAATTGTACATTTGAGAGGGAAAACATCCATTAAAAACTTAAGCACATACAGTCTTCAAGCAAAGGGGTTTCAATCAGCCAGAATTGCTGAAAAATAAGTGAATGATTTAAATCTTCCCTCCAGAGATGGGGAGGATACGCAACAGAAGTCTGTGTGCCATCTATCATAATCACAGGCACAACACATTTTTCCCATCTGCAGTACAGCTTGACCGTGGGGGAATGTGGTGTTGGCAGGGAGATGAATGTAAAGGCAGCCATACAGGAGCGCTTCTGATGGAGCATCTCAGGACAGATGGGATGGTTGCATGAGTTCTGAACAAAAGCCAGAGGGATTGGCAGGGGGCACTGGCTTATTGTTCACTGATGTCTTTTGACACAAGCCCCTTAGCATGGCCTGCTATTCTACATGCAAACACATTTTGTAATTCACACAATACAGACAGAGCAAAGCACTTGGGAGGAAAAAGGACTGTACCACAGGATGGTATGGAGGTGACAGCCATATCCCGAAGCAATGACCTTTTATAATCTTCCTTTTTAAAAACCTGACAGCTCGGCTCATGTTGGAACTAGGTTAATAATGAAGCATTTTGCCACTGGCAAGATCTAAATGATTTAAATGACTACAGAACTCATTCAAGCAAACCGAGTCCAATAGCGTTTAGGGTTGATTTTCATCTGAAATCAAAGCTTTAACCGTAAATGTGCTTAAAATTCACTGGATACATTGTCATTCTTGGACCAGTTGTTTGGACCAGCTGTTTAAAATCCATACACTGCTTGCCATCATTTTATTCAATTTGTGAATTTGTTTGAACACTTTTCTCATTTTGCTTGGTTGACTGATTGGATTAATTAATCTATTTAGTAATTTTCCAAACTGTTATTTCAAAGAAGCAATAGCATACATTGGAGTATACACTCTTTATTATAATGACTATTTTCTTGTTATTTATTTTGACTTAACAGACCACTATTTTTGATTTTATACTTCTTACCATATTCTTTTAACGTTACTTTTATTTGTATTGTTTCACATGTGGCCGAGTTTTCCTATGATGTTCAGGCCTCAAGATACCACTATCTTGTCTCTTGAACAGCATGGGAAGACATCTTCGTAGCTCTTTAAATAAATCTTTATTTAAATAAATCTTCTGTAAGAATCTTACTACCATAATATTACACAGATTCAGACAGTAAAGAGAAACACTAACATTGCCAAGGTTCAGCCCCCCATAATTATTTCCAAATGAACAACATCAGTACTGGTGAACTGATTTATTCTCTTTTGACAGGATGGAGAACTTGGCTCTATATCTTGATGTGTCTCAATGGTCAGGTCAAGTCACACATCGTCGGCCCACACTCCACGCACTTCTGATCTGACTCATTTCAACAGCCATGGCGTTACTTCACAAAACCCCCCCATGCTGTTTCACATTCATTTCAGCTTCAGAGGGGAACCCCTCTCTAAACTGTCTTTTCCAGCCCATAAAAGGAGAATCATTGGTGCTTCCTCCTTACTGTAATGCTTTTAAAAAATATCATTTTTCCTTGAAATGGAGACTCATGCAGGCTAATGGTCTCCTGGATGAACGAACTGTCCTTTTGACAAAGTTTGTACACCCAGCTTAACATTTATCACCATACACCATACATTTCCACATCAAATGGGGTTTACCCAAATTTGTGTCAAAAGGTCAGTCCGCATATTTTG
>JBBJLR010000019.1:12011947-12063295 GCA_037577145.1 Brachypetersius gabonensis
ACACACACACACACACACACACACACACACACACACACACACACACACACACACACACACACACACACAGAGTACATGGGGAATATGGTGTTATAGCATTTAAACAGGTGAATTTGTATTCACTGCCAACACTGATTAGGGACAAGCAGAGAATATATGGGAAAATGTTGCCAAATAATGATCTCCGTAGGAGAGCAATACAAAGAGTTTACAGAGACAAATCGCAAAATGTAAGAATTGTATGCTGCATTGCAAAGAAGCAGCCTAACTCTTATGTACAGAAAGATGCTGCCATGTCTCTAAGATCTTTTTAATAAACCCCAGCATTTTATGTAGCGAAACTCTTACCATTCCTTTATGAATTATATTATAATTGATCATTTTCAACCTCTGTACCAAATTAACCGAAATAACATTTGTACATGTGTTTTTGGTGTCACAAAGAGAAATAACTGAAGCCTATAGACCTTGGTTTTTATATCAAAAAAACTATTTCAGTTTTTCCATGACACAAACCCTTTAATGATGAATGGTTTTCTCAGAGCTTAACCTGAGAAATACTGCTGTGTATATTTGGCTTTCTACTTATCATTTTTCTTTTCCAAACAGTGGTACACTTCTTGTACATTAAAAAAACTGAACGCCTTGCATGAAATAAGATCTAAACAGGAAAGAGCATGTGTTTGTAATAAGAATGTCATGAAAAAAAGAAAAAGAGACAGACACACACCTTGAAATAATGCACCCCATATGCCAGCTGTGTAAGATGAAGTTGTGGCAATGAAAGTAAAGCAGTGTTTCTCAGCCCTGGAATACTGCTACTCTGCACTTTTCTGAGTTTCCCTTGCTCTCAACACATCTGAATCAACTCATCAGCTAATTAAAAAGGCCTTACTGATTTTAAAATGAGCAATATAGCAGGGAAAAAACTAAAACACATATTGCAGGGCCCAAGCTTAGCTTGTTTTTCAACACTGAAATGAATATGGTAATGTGGAACACGGTGTCTGAGATGTTCATTCTGCGTGCATGTTTTTCATCACCCCATTACACTGCTTTCTTATACAAATCACTCACGGCAGCATGCACACACACATTTACAGGCTGGCTTGAAGAGTGAAATTCGTACATATGCATTCAAAGTGAACACACGACGGCAGTATGGGCCAATATGTCTTTGTTGATAACATTATTTTAGCACAACCAGAGAAAAGAAAACAGGGTTAGTAAGTCAAACACCCAACAGCGACAGACATTCTGATCCCACCACATGCACCTTAACAATACACACATCCACATGCTTGCTCCTCTCTGGTCACAGCTGTGTAATGCTGTATAAGAACTGTATAACAAGGTCAAACGTCTTTCTCTCTGTTTCCATGCTGTTTTCAACTTGCCCTCATTGACTTAGCCCCACCATTTCCCCTTGGGGGAATTCCTGACGGCATCTTAAGGGTCATTCCATGACTGTATTAGAACTGAAGAACGAAGATTCCTTGGAGGGGTGAAGGATCAAGTCAAATCGCAAACTTCAGTTCTGTAGAGTGTACAGAAACCATTCCTTTTCCAGAGAAGGCTCTTCATAAGCCTAAGCAATAGGTGGTATTTAATATTTAAGAACTATACCATTTGATTTTCTGTGCTTAAATTAGGCTTTACATTGCAAGTTTGTTCATCTGTTGTACAAGAAGGATGATGTAACTTTATTTGACTTTATGGTGCTGCACAGCTACAGCAGCTACAGCTTACTATTTTAAACCAGAAGAGTATTCACAAAGTGGATGCATGCAATGTTTTGACTCAACAGAATGCATTACAAGGATTGTTTCACTAGGTAATTAACTCAGTGTGGTCAGCCTAGGAATGGGTAAAAGCCCTCGTATTTAAAAAGCTCTCCCTTGGTTATTCCTTCCTGCCCCTGTCCTGTTGAGTGACTACTAATGCAGGTTTTATGCACTTCGGAATCTTAAGGAGAAGTTGGCAAAGTGTACGATAAAACAGGACTAAAATACAGAGTTTCTTTCTTGGTCTCTCTCACTCTGACTCTGGGTCACCTCTGTGAATTTCTCTCAGGGGAAAGGCGATACCAACAGCATCAAAGCAGTAATGCTATCCTCTGTGTACACAAGCCAGAGATACACAGGCCACAGATAGAGGTCTGGGTGTAATTATTTGAATGTCTACCTCACCTTGTCTGCTTGTCTGGATGTTCAGCTTTTGTGTATATAACTCACATTTTGTCCATCTAGCAGTTCACTTCTTTCTCCTATATAAGTGGTGGGCTGTCTTTTGAAGTTAAATAAATGAATGAGTTGTCATGATGACATTTGGAGTTAACCTTTACAATGCTAGTTGTGCCACAGAAAATAAAAATGTTTTAGAAAATCTTAAGCCTGATTTTTGATTGTTATGTTGCTTGGCTACTACAACCAACAGGAAACATGTTTATGCGTTTACTTCACTTTGTGCCATGTTTGCATCCCTTAATCATGGTGAAATCACTGTAATGCACAGCATCTTGTGGCTTATTTCTTTAGTTCTGCATTTAAAATGACTACAAACTGATGAGCTGAAACTGTAGCTTGCATGGGGATGCTGAGTGTTGAATCTTGTCATTTGACCTCTTGTTGACCTCAGTCGGTCAGCTTCTAATTCTCTATGTTGGGGAATTAACATGCTGATGCAATCTTTGTCATTGGCTGGCACAATTACCACTGCTGACATTATCACTCACAGCCCTGCCACTGAATCTCTACAATAGACTTGTTCTCTATTGATCTGTTATCACTGATGACCCATGATAACCTGAGCCTAAGCCCTTGTTGCCAGAAAGCGTGCTCTCTATTCCAGCTCAAACCTGCTCGTCAGTGTTGTGATTTATGTGACATGCCACGGCCCGTGCAGTGGATTTGCTGCAGCGAAAATTGCTGGTAATCTCCCTGCAGCCTGTGGCCAAACACAACGGAGATTTTTATGACTGCTGATAGCAAAGCAGCTTGAAAATGTATTCTGTTTGAAGTGAGTGAATGCAAACAGGCTTATAGCAAACCCTCATAAAACTGCTTATTCACTGTGTGTACTGTGAACTGCTATCATGATCTGGCTGCAATATGCACATTTTACAATGTTTGTACCAGTCGTAACTTTACAGTATCAGGACCACTTGTGTATTGAGGAACACAATTCAATTATTTGGTCAAGGACTTTAAAGGAATCGTTCACCAATAATAAAATTTACATACATTTCCTTTTACTGCAGATGTAGTCCATCAGCCAAGATATATTTGGTGCCTGAGGTTTGCTGGTTTGGCTGTGCACTGAAGCTAGAAGTCTAATATGATAGAATTCTCTCACAGAAAAGTACTTTGGGTGAGATAGACTTCTATTGCTTTTAGCTACATTAGCTTCCAGAGCTAATCTCATGACTTCACTGATCAAGAATGTCAGTGTAAATTCAGTAAACCACACCTGAAACCATGTCACACTAACTGATTTATGAGTGTGTAGCACTGACTGATTCCCACCATTTAAAATATATTGAAATACAATCACAGCACTAGTACTTTAGCCCTATTGCGTAAGGTGTATGCAAACTCTGTAGCGTGCACATTCATAAACATGCATGAGAAAGCCCATATGTCTGTTTACTCTGTGTGAGAGAGACAGGGTGTAATGCACGGCTCATTGTTTTTCACAGTACAATAATAATGCATTCCCCTCTGTCAGGACCTGCCACTTCACGCTGGGAACCTTCTGCTGCTCGGCTCCAGCACTTTCTCACAAATGCCACCAGATGTCTGCAGGGGAGAAGCTACTGTATTGCTCACATGTTGCAGTGCCAAGTCTTGTGACCATGCAATAACAAGGATACGCAATGTCTGCGTGGGGTGTGAACTGCACAAAATGGGTGTATTTTGTGAAATCCTTGTACAGATAATACTTATTTCCTCTGATACTGACAGTTGACAGCCACAGCTAATACTGGAATGTCCCTGGAGCATGATATCATGTTGACTGAGGAAATCCACATGTTTCCACATGTTGGTCAACCGATTGTTCCGAGTGAAGAGTGAAAAGACGCTAACAGTCAGTCAGGTCTGGCAGGATTCTCCACAAGAAGGGTGAAGCTATAATGGCATCACTCTCTTTTTTTCACTATAATCTTATTTTGTTGTATGATTTATCTTATGAAACTCTTAAATTGGCACTGCAACATGTGTATACTGCTTCTTTTCTAGCTTCAAAGAGCTGTTACCTCTTGTTTTAGTTTTATGAAATTTACTGAAAATTTACTGAAAAGGGACAACGGCATAACAGAGCTCTGGCATTCTGGTTAAAAGGGTACATGAAAAAAAAATCTTCTTGTTTTTGTTTTTAATTTAAGAGTTTCATGAGGCAGTCAAAGTGTCTAAATATCCCACTGACTTCAACGTTCAAACGATCTACATGTAGAAACAGGCAAAACAGCAAAAATTTAATTAACAGATTTCGTGATATAACAACATTGCATTTCTATATCATTTCCTATACCCCCTTCGGCAGTTTAGCCCTGCCCAGGCTCTTTAAACCTCTTGAAAATGCTCTGTGAAAAGCCCAGTAATTGCCATTGAACTGTTATGGAGGTTGTTCAGACCGCAGAAAAAAATGTTTGCAGTCAAGTATCTTGTTTCTAAAAACAGGTTCTTTAAAAAAGTATCCACAGAAAGGCTCTTAAGGAAAAAGAACACTTCTGGCAACTTAATGTGCCACAAAAATCCTAAAACATAGGATTCTCCAGTCAGGGAACTTGCTAATGTTAGTGATGTGCTTTACAAAGTCTACAAAGGAGACCAACTTGCAAAAATAGTAATTAAGTACAGGACACGACTGCAAGTCTGTACTTGGAAAATCCATGGTGTCATGCACAGTGCAAAATGAGTAATGAGTTCTCTACAAATTGCTACTGGATATGTCACCAATATTAGCAGCCCTGGTGCCTTCATTTAAACTCTTACATGAACAGCTCTTACAGACCCTGTAGTGTGTTGGGACAGACTGGTACAGCCACGAGCTGTGTCATGCCTGGACACACACACACACACACACACACTAGTGCCTGGCACAGAGCGGACGTAGCTCCACAACAGACCTGTAACACGAAGCTGCCTACCTCTGCAGCTGCACCTCAGCCCCCACATATACTGCAGCGAGGTGGAGGAAGCCCACGTGTTCCATTACAGGCCACATTTTAAACACCAAAACATACTCATCTGAGCTTCTGTATAAACTGCATATGTAAGAAAACAGTCACCAACACAGTAACACACATTCACTATGCTGTGGTTATTTTCCATCACACAACAACCACAAGAATTTTGCAATTAAATTTGCCTTCAGTAACAGAAGGTGTGGGGTCCTTAAAGCCCCCATCTTCCAGCGGCAGTGAGGAAAAGATAAAGCATGCATGCTGGGAATTGAAATCTCCGCATGTTTATTACAGAATGTAAATCACTGGCCTATGAAAGTATGCAGCAGTGGTACAATCTATCACCCCAGTAATGAGTGGCTGAAAGTGTAATCAGTTTAACTTCTTGGAGGAGCGTCAGAATCAATTTAAACGGTCTGGGTTAACATCTACTGCTGTACTGGAGTTATTCATGCGATATAAAGGTCCTTCCACAGCAAGGAATTCACTGCAACTCTGTGGTGCGATTTTGTTGTTAACTAATTAAATGGTCCACTCTAAATGCCTTATACATTCAACTTAAATTTCTCTTTGCACTAATCCAGTTTCACTGCTTCTGTTGGAAACTATGCAAAGAAAGTGTGACCTATTATCTGAACCGTTTATCCTAACCAGGGTCTTGTGGGTGCTGGAGCCTGTCCCAGTGTTCACAGGACAAAGAACAGGAAAACACTCTGGACAGGTCGCCAGTCCATCATAGGACAGCTGCTTCCTTTGTCTTTATCTTTAAAAATAATATCTTAAAAAAATACACTTATCCTGTATGAACAAAAGCTTGTAGAAGGAGGAATAATGGCTAACTTTGTTATTTATTCATGGAACAGCATTTTATTCCATGCAACTTTAGACCATTCCTGTAGGTCATCATGAAATGTTAAAACAATGTACAGGGTAGCTGGCATTTTCAAACAGTGTGAAAAGATAAAAACAGAAGGTTTTGATATGACAGCTACATTTTTTATGTATGTAATACAGATGCAAACACAAGGGTAGAGCAACAGCTGTGTCAAATGTGGAAATCAGACGCTAAAAATAAAATAAGACTCATGAGCAGTCACTCTAATCTGATGATATATAAAGGCTTCCGTGGCATCATCTGCCTCCCTAAGATCACAGTATGGCCAGCAAACATAGTGTTGCACAAGACTTGAAGGAAGGTTAGCCAAGAATGGGTGCTTGACTGGAGGGAGCATCATTCGATTATGTCATCCCACACAGAGAGAAAACCACAGGCCTCTTGACACAGAGACATGAGCCACAAACCTTACGGACACTGAGTCACTGGAATTTCACTGGCATGTCAAACCAAGACCCAAAGGAAAGATTGAGGTCTGCTTGTATTGTAAAAACCCCAAGTCACATACATAAACACTGCAAACGCACTTGATGAGAGCAAAGGCTCCACGAACAATGCTTGCGGTCACCACTCAAACCCTGAAACAAACAAGAGTCATAAAAACTCTTCAGTTCTCATACTGTAGTCAAACTATGGCACTAAAACACAAGTCCCAATAGTGACTGCAAATCAAGTCTGTTCTCCCTGTATCTGAGACTCTGCACTCTTGGATTTTGGCCCAAACATCCTCATGCAGGCTAAAGTAATATACACAGATGATGTCAGAGCCTGGGCAAGCGGCCCAAAAGATCATTTAGCTGGACAAACATAATAGTAGGGCTTCTTGCGAGGTCCATCAACATGCAGAGAGGACAACTCCACTTCGGTTTAGTCTGAAGACTTGAAAAATGACAAAACAAAACACTCTCTGCCAGTTAAATCTTTTCTTAATGTGTAAGAAGGTTTATATGGCTAAATGCAGACTGTTTTTGTAACACACAAGAGGGACACACAGCCTATATAAAACCTGCTGATGTTATGCGGGACAGAGATCTGACACATGTGAATGAGTGAAAAACAAACATGCTCGTATAACAATGTGTATGTGGACCTTTATGTATATACATCTATGTGTATGCGTATGTATGTGTATGTTTATATCTGTATTCATATGTATATAGTATGGACCAAAAAATTGTCCATCTGGAAACACTGTTGTTACTTTAATTTACAGTAAAGTATAAAGTTGTGTTCCCTTCTCAAAAGTCAGTATTTTGGGAATGCAAAGTTTTGTTTGGACAGTGATATGTTCTCCTAGGATGTGAATGTGTGTTTGTTTGTGTGTGTTTACACTTCTCTACAACTTTCCTTCAGGCAATTTATGCGTGAGGCTGGCGCTGTTTTGTGCTGTTACTATTTATTTCTACTGTCTGTTGACTACTAAGTACTTCACTTTCGGGGGGTGGAGGGGGGGTACACACTGAGTACTCAGGGAGACCTGTTGCTTGTGAGGAAGCCCCTTCTCTCGGGAGACTTACCGCTGGAATTTTTCCCACAGATGAGGTGTTGGTACGGCTGAAGCAGCCCGTAAAGCTCAGAGTCATTGTTAATGGCCTGCTCGAAGGCCTCCATGGTGAAGGTGGGCATGCCGTTGTCCTTCTCCACGTCTCGAAGCGCGCGGCTGAACACCTCACAGAGGAGTGTCTCGATGCACGCGGTCAGGTAGATGGCCGCGTGCTCGTGGACCCTCACGGCCACGCTGCTCTCCACCATCCAGCGGAAGAAGCGACCCACGGAGAGCGCGAGGCCGCAGCGCTCCGACTTCCCGCGGCCGTGTCCGTGCTCCGTGCTCATGCTGTAGAGCGAGAGCGCGCCGAGCGCCGCGGGAGCGCACCGCGCTGCCAACGTCCACGAGAGCACAATGCGCGCGGCGCTCTGTACCTCGTAGCGCGTGCACTTTGCGTAGCGCGCGCTCAGCCGGCGCGCCTCCCGCGATATCCGCGCCAGCGCGCGGCTGACAAGCGTCGATAGCCTCGCGAGGAGAGCTGGGGGAGCGCTCCCGCTCGCATGCTTCCACGTCTCGTCGCGCAGGAGCGCGCGCGCCACGTCGTCGAGGCTCCAGGGCACGTCCTCGAGTTCGGGAAGCCGCGCGCAGTGTCGGCAGCACTCCAGCGCCTCGCCGGCGGCGTCCTCGTCCGCCCCGGCCAGCGCGCTGCGCGCCCCGTTCTCCAGGCTGCCGCGCGCGCCGCCGGGCACGTGCCAACAGCAGTCGCCGCTGCAGCCGTGCGCGTGGGACGCTTGCGCCTCGGAGCAGCACAGGGACAGGTTGGACGAGCGGAACGAGTCGGCGGCTCCGCCGTAGCCCGAGTCCAGCGTAAGATCCTCCAGCGTCCTCGCCACGGATTTACCACTCTTCGCCATCGCGCGGCTTCATGCTGCCCGTGAGCTCATCCGCCACGAGAAATAAAGTTCAGCTGAGTACAGAAAAAACAGAATAGATCCAGCCTGGACGGGACCGGTGTGACTGTGTGTGTGGGAAAAGTGAAATCCGAGGTTTTGGTCTTGATCGCTTGTAACTTCAGCAGAGCATCGCATATGTGTGTGGCTGGGTGTGTGTGTTTCGCTGTGTGTGTGTGTGGCTCACTCGCTGCACCGCAGCAGACGCGCTATAGTAAACGAGCTGAAGGAGGAGGGGCCGCGGATTTATTTCCCACCCGTTTTCAGACAGGGCCTCCCACAGTGCTGGGAAACACCGCCCCTCTTACTCAGCGTTACTACCTCGCTCAGAAATCGGGGCGGGAGGATTGGTCATTATGTTTATGGACCAAAACATGTGGCCTCTGCTGAAGAAGCAAAACATACACTAAATGAATAATATGGAGTTGGTCCCCCTTCGCAGCTATAACGATTTCTTAGAAGATTTTCCACAAGATTTTGGAGTGTTTCTGTGGGAATTTGTGCCCATTCATTCTGTAGAGCATTAATGAGGTCAGGCACTGATGTTGGAATAAGAAGGTCTGGCTCTGTGTGGGCCAGTCAGGTTCTTCCACACTGAACTCATCCAGCCATGTCTTTATGGAGCTTGCCTTGTGCACTGCTCTGTGCACAGTCATGCTGGGATAGAAAAGGGTCATTGACAAACTATTTCCACACAGTTGGAAGCATGGCGTTGTCCAAAATGTCTCAGTATGCTGAAGTATTAAGACTGCCCTTCACTGGAAGTATCCCAAAGCCTAAAAACAGGTCTGTCTCAATACTTTTGTTCATTTAGTGTATGTGTTACATTAATACACACCAAATGTCACACATTTTTTTTCGATACACCTCGACATCTCGCTAAACTAAGCATTGCCCAGGTTTGGTTTGAGCTATTGGCGTCCCATGGGTGAATACTTAATTGATGAATACACAGCTTGTAGCTATGAATTAGTGAACAAAATTTTGTGTAACACATAGAGTCAACATTTGTATTTTTTATTTAACAGGCAGAAAATTGAGATATTTCCATAATTGCCATATAATGGTCAATTAATTTAGTTAAGTTTATGTCAGGGAAAGCTGCTGGGTTCTTTTACACAACACCAATGTTGCAAAATTCCCACCAGTGGGGCTTAATCCATTTGACACATGCAGAATCAGAACTACATGAGAACCAATTTACAAGGTGGCAGTGGGTGAAGGCTACATGTAAACATCACTAAATGATAAAAAGCTGCAACATTGGTGGCAACATTATCACAAAACGCTGTTTATATGTTATATGTTCTGTAACTTAGTTGACACATAGACCTTTTCAGATCATTTAGATTTAGTCATTTTGAGCGAGCTGACTGGCTATAAGACTTATAAACTTATACGTAAGAAGAGATGATCAGTGTCATTATTCACACTGAAAGTCAATAATGCACCATCACTTTCTAATCGCACTATAGATGGCCATGTCTTTATTTCTTACATATGAATTACACAGCAGAGACCTTAATATGTAGCTCAGGGGGTTCCAGTCTTTTCTACACAGTGTATGGCTCAAGTGTCTGTTTGACTGTAATGAAAATTTCTGGATTGGACACTGGTAAGTAATTAAGTCACAGCTTTAAATCTTTTTTTCCCATATAATTATCTTTTGCAAAATGAGCATCAACTGTAACATTCATAATGTATTGGACTTCTCAGCCAGTAAACTTTATGGCAAATATTATGGAATGAATTATTCATTGTAACCTAAAGAAGGTTTTACAATTATTCATTGTAAAAGTAGAGAAATGGTTGGCTTTCTAAGCTGCAATACAGATATTAAATCGAAACTATAAACTACTGGCTTTCTGAGCAGGAATTCCTAGTTTAGGGGCGTTTTCTATGTTTTGTACCTGGGTTTCAAGCTTTAGTTCAATGCAGTACACTCTCAGACAACAAAAGAGGTTAGTTAGCACTGTTGGGGCAGCTGGTAGCATAGCGGTCTGCTCCCCAGGCACTGCCTACTGCTTCACTTGGTGAATAGGTCAAATGTAGAGGAAGAATTCAGGTGTGACAGAATCTTCACTTACCTTGTTGTTACTCTAACTAACATTTATTTTACAAATGATGCAGTTACACCAGTTAAGGTTACAAAACATTGTATATATGAGTTCTGAGTATCTTGTGCCAAGTTGTGCAAATGAAACTCCACTGCCTCTGTGTTTTACCATTTTTTACATATCAGTTAGGTTGCAATTAACATGGGGCAGAGTCAGGATACCATTAGCCAATCCCCGAGCAAGAGCCAGTATACCATTATCCAATCTTGGTACCGGAGGCGGGGCTTGTCTGAATACGGGTGCATGGACCATCTGGGTGCTGCTGCACACATCCAGCAATCTGACAGAGCCAGGACTGCAAAGCCCACCAGCACACTGGTGTTCTGTGTACTGGTCCAGAATTATGTGTTATTAACTCCATTAAGTTTGCAAACAGAGGATGGACTACTGGATGTATGCAACAGCACGAGATCTACTAGTGCTGGAATCCTGTAGCCTTGAACAAATTCACCTGAAAAAATTCACATTTAAAATTCAGTTTCAGTGAACTGATGAGAATTCTGTTCCCTAAATTTACATTTTGCCAAGTGGTTTAGAGAACAGTCATGGGTGACTTGTTCAGCGACATACCGTTTTATGTGTGGCCTATATTTTTCCTGAAAATGAATCTGAATGAGAAGGAATATCTTCTTGATCAATGCACATTTTCTTAAAATATTACACTGTAAATCCACCAGGCCACAGAGGGCAACGTATGTTTGTGGAGAAATGGCAGGGATCACATGAACACCTGTCTTGTCCAGAGATGGAGTCGAAGGTAACAAGACTCTTGCCCATTAATAATGAATGGCATGCATAATGTATCCCTTACCCTGAATGGGGGATTCTTGCAGGCTCAAAGGCATTGACACAGCCTGTGAAGGTCATTCATGCCTATTGGATGGAACTGTAGATCAGAACAAAGTATTCAGATCTCCTACAGCTTTTGTAGGAGGTTTGAAGTATTAAAAAGCATTCAACATTTAAGACACTAACAGAGTTTACTGAAGTTTTCAGGCTGTAGAAAATGGTTTCAGGCAGAAGTAGAGGCCTCACATCAGGCATTAGAAGTGTGGAACTTGAAATAGATCACACCAGTTTTCCATCTAACAAACGAAAGTCTTTTAAATTCTGCTCAACGGAGACAATGCTGTCAGTCAAGCGTATGTATGTAACAAAGGAATGAAAATTATCCTAGCTGGCCTACTTAACTTATTTATTGAACTTTCTCCTATAATGCATAATTTATCCAGACTTATTTGTCTTTTTACCATTTGAATAACATAGTGTGTCACAAAACTCAGATTTTGGTAGTAGGCTGCCATCTAGTGTTCATTGTCATTCTCTTCACTTTCAACTGAAGTGTATGCAGTACACGTGTTTTTGTCACATTATTTTATATTATATAAATATAAATTAATTTACTTGGTTTAAATATGTTAGAACACACACTCAGTTCTGCATAATGTTTAATAATCATAATAGACCCTAATATGGCTGCATTTAAAAGGCAGAAATGGAAGAAATGGACAAAACAGTGCACATGAAAACCATTTAAAATGTTTTGTCAATACAACAGAATAGTGACTGTTATGGTGACTTCAACCTGTTTTGGTGTAGAAATGAATAGTTTGGCAATGCACACAATTTTCCAATTATCGTAGGTGCAATCAATCAGCCAGGACATGTTTTTAATTTTGTACCAGAGTTTCATTGCCCATGGTGCTAAAAAAAAAACTCACCCAAATTTTTTGTGTAAAAAAAAAAGACCCCATCCTGCCTTTCATTAAGGAGTTACAAACTTGTCAGTATGGCTCTGGGCACCATGCTCTGTTATGAAAATGAGCAGTGTGTAGCTAAGCCAATCAGTAGAACTTTTTACTTATTTATTTATTTACCATTTATTGATTGATTTATTTGTTTGTTTATTTTGACATAAATACATCCATAAATACTGTACATAATTTGGCCCGAGATCACTCCTTAAATTTCATTTTTATAGCTTACAATCCTATAACATCAACAGTCTGTACCACTTTAACGAAGACCGGGATGCAGTTTATGGGCACTAAGACAAGTTTAGGAGATGTATTTAATTCTTATTTTAGATACTTGATGCTATAACATCACTGAGTGAGACTGACATCACTGAGTGAGACACTGAGTGTTTAAATGAATCTTGCCATATACAATTGAAATGGGTTTACAACAGACAAACTCTGCTCCTCTTTGGTTGTGAAAGAATTATTCGATTGATCATTTGTTATCATAAGCTGATCATCATCTGATCCTGATAAGTAATTAACATTATTATTACAAACATATTGTACTTTTAATATACAGACTGAGCACTGTGTGCCTTTAGAATAATCTAATATGGCCTAATATACTCAGATACGCAAAATGGACAAAGGTATTGGGACACACTCCTTTTTTTTTTGTGAGGGGCAATCTTATTTCAGCAGACCAAGACATTTTGGACAACACCATGCCTCTAACTTTGTGAACACAGTTTGGAGAAAGCCCTTTTCTATTCCAGCAAGACTGTGCCTGAGTGCACAAAGCAAGGTCCATAAAGACATGGTTGGATGAGTTCAGTGTGTATGAACTGGAACGGAGATTGCGAGCAAGGCCTCCTCGTTCCAACATCAGTGTCTGGCTTAATAAATGCTTTACAGAATAAAGGGCTCAAATTCACACAGAAATACTCCAACATCTTGTGGAAAGCCTTTGAAGAAGAGTGGAAGCTGTTATAGCTACAAGGAGGGGACCAACATCAGATATAAGTCCATGTATTTGATTGCAATGCCATTAAACTCCCTGTTGGTGTGATGGTCTGGCATCCCAACACTTTTGTCCATAAAGTGCACTCGTGCAACCTCTCGCCTTAACGTGCAGGAACCATGAAACCTCTCGCCTTAACTCATGTGCCTATCCGGGTATTTCATCTCTGTCCAATCAGATCGCAGAACTCGCAAACACGCCTAAATAAGTCTGCATGGACATTTGCGTTTATTTATTATTATACGCGCTTAAACGTGTAATTAAGTAAGTAAATGTAAACTAAATTACATGTGTTTGAGAGCGCCACGCATCGTGTATTAATGAAACCTGAGTTAAGCCTGTATGTAATGTATTTTGACAGCATAACGTCCACACCATGAAAACGTGACCAAGCATTACATGTGCGCCTGCTTCTGACCAATCAGCTTCGCCTAGCGGGGCTGTGGGCGGAGCCAGTGGCGACTAAATTAACTGACATTTACAAAAGGGCAGCTGAGAGAACTCGGAGTACCGAGTGGGGAGCTTAGAGAACAGGAGACGACGACGACGACGACCATCGGGACCATCGGGACCATCCGGACCATCCGGACCATCCGCCTCAAACACAGCACATTCGGATCATATTTCGACGCTCTCAATTTTGTGTCACTTTCTATGCTGGTGTTTTTGCAGTGCTGTCTGGTTTAACCAGCAGAGCTAACACGTCAAATAACAGACACTAACATTAGCTGTCTGCTACAGTAACCGTTTCTGCGTTTCTGGCTCTGAGTGACAAACAAGGACTTGTCTCTCGGGTGCTTCTATTTGCATTTTTTACTTTTCCTTTTTTTACCCCATCCACTCGGTGCGGTTGAATTTGAAGAAGGAACTCCATAACCAGTTCCAGAGGTTTGTTTTTAATCGAGTAACTGCTGTATGTGAAGTGTCTGGATGATTCAGCACACAGACGCACCGAGACCCGTCTCCAGCAGCAGCAACAACAACATGGGAAAAGTATTTCTGGAGCAGGGTTAAATTAATTTATAAAGGCGATCGTGCTTGTTTGACTGTCTGAGACTGAATAGAAGGTCACACTTGCTGGTGAGCTGCGATTCCCGTGGTTAAGAGTGTTACTGATATTACAGCCACCTACTGCACCGGAGGGCGAGATCTGGGAGTTATGGTGGTCAACACGGTGCACTGGTTCAGGAAGGGATTGCGTCTGCACGATAACCCCTCTCTCCGTGACTCCATAGCTGGGGCAGACACTCTACGATGCGTTTACATTCTGGACCCCTGGTTTGCAGGCTCGTCTAACGTGGGGATCAATAGATGGAGGTGAGTAAGTTGGCCCTGGCGCCGTAGCACGTGTTCCCTTCTGCTAAGCCATTTTACAAAGTTGTGCAAAAGAGTACAGACATCTAACTTTTATCTGTTAATGTGTATAAACATGTTACAGAGCAGTTGTAGCTTTTTGCCATACTACTAGCTGAGCAGACGTGTCTACCAAAATTGTCTACTACTTAATAGATACAATGTGCTGAAATTGCAACTTGTCTAATTTCAAATGTATTATCAGTTATTCACAGTAAATGAGGTTCATACCCATTAGGATCTGCAGTGAGTCAGTATGTACAGTACACTCCTCCACTACAACTGTCCTGGGTTAACCTTGGTGATAGGTGTGTGAAATCAGTGTAAAATAAGGTTAGAATTGATCTTTAAGATCAGTACTGTAATACATTTGCTGTATTCGTGCAATTGTATCATCCCAAGCTTGACTAATTAACGAATTCTAACATTAAAGCCTAGTCCTCCAGGATATACTGTTCTCCTTTGTTCATATAAAGTGGAAAATTACAGTATAAATGTGTCTGGACACAGTTTGGCTGCAGTTGCAGAGGTATGTCCTGGTTTAAGAATAGTACTGGTCTGTAGTAATGGGAATGCATGATGGGAGATCCTCGTGGGAGGCTTGGCCACTTACTCCTGTAACTTTGTGATGTAACGTCAAACGGCCCCACGTCTCCCTCGCTGGTGCAGGGCAGACATAACTGGGTCAGTGTGTCAGCAGAGGCAGTTACCACATTTCCCTGTAAGGCCTGACCTACTTTCCCTCCTCCTCTGTACAGAGCTGCTGGCACTTCACTTATGGTAGCCACTGTTCTGAGGCAGCTGTGTTCAAAGCACCACTCCCTCAGAGACCATGCGGCGAGCACACACTGTACACAGTGTTCCCTGCATGACTGTGTGTCATACTGTTAGCACAACCTTCAAGTCATTCAGCCCGTGCCATTCAATTATTTTCGCACAATGTAATGGACACCCTGAGCTTAAGTGTGAAATAGTGCTCCTGGCCGTCAAGCTCTTTTACTGTGTACATGTAACTGCTTTGTACAGTAAAGTAATTGGGACTGCCTTTCTGGAAATCTGACCTTTTTGCGTAGGTTAATGAATCATCTTTGAGCCGTCTATGTTACGAAATCTGCCCAGATTAGTCGTTATTCCTTCCTTTGTCTCCCGTTGACCGTCCTGCTTGCTGATGCATGTGGGCTGCTTTTGAAGTGACTTTTAGATTTGAGACTTTAGTAGTTACTTGTCTTGTGAATAATATACACCTGTATACCTGAGGCTTAAAGGAAGACCATAATAATGTTTCATATCCAGCCATAGTAAGTATGCCATATGTCATTGTGTCCTGGCCGGGCCAGGTTGGAATGGATCAGACGTCTGTGAAAAGGCTGCAGACATCCTGGACTGGATCCCGCCCTGCTGACCCAGTCTCGTTGTGATATCTCTGATAGGCCAGAAGAGCCACAACTGCAGCTCAGACAGGATTTAGTGCTTATGAGTCTATTTGGGCCTGATATCACAGTCCAGCTAGAAATGCATTTCAGGGTTTGCATAGTGAAGGTCACTTAGTGGTACTTTTGAAAAAAGATTCACTGGTCTCAAAGTTTTTAGAGGTCTCGGTTTCATGCACAATGATTAAGTGAATTAATGAAGAATGTAAACTAACCCTATATCTCCCACACCTTTTAATGGTTAGATTTTGAGGAGTGGCTCGCCAGAACAACATAATTTAATGGTCGTGCTTGTTTTGGAGAGAGTTACATCTTAAATGAAGATAGATTTGGACTGTAAAGGCCCTTGTTATTAAAGGCCCTGGTAATTGCATGATATTGCAGTTATTTCATGGATTCATTAACTGCTTAAACCTTCAGACTTGAACCTTTTACTTAGTGGTGGTTATAAATAGTTTATAACTATGGTTATGCAAGTGATGTAGTTATGAGAACGTGGAACTGAAGTGTGAGTTTGCATGTAGGCCTTTGCAGTGGAAGTGGTTAAAATAACCAATACTGATGTTTCATTACTGAATTCAGTGCAAAATCAATCTTTACTTTCAGATTTTGCAGAGCCTAAAGTAAAATTATATAATTGTGTTGGTGGCTCAGGTTGACAGCTGTTTGAATGGGGAAAAGCTTAAAGAAAAGAGAATAAATTAGTATATTATTAGTACACTGTTTTTGTAGAACCAGCTATATAAAATGTGCAGCTTGTATTGAGGAAAATATGGAGCCAGTTGCACTTAGACATTTAATATTTGTAATGATTGAAGGGGGCCTTTCATGTGTCCCAGGAATACCAATATTTATTTTGCTGGCATGGGTCTGGTGTGCTTAACCAAAAAAGGGTGTATTTAAAGGAGAATGAATTGGGAAAATGAGATTTTGTGAAGGTTTTTTTTGACAGAAGTAGTATAATGTACTGTTACCAAACCAGATGTTAATTAAAATGATGCAGACCCAGACATTATGCGCCTGGAAACATTTTATCAATGCTAAAAAACTGATAGGATGCTCTACTTACTGTTACCTACCATAATACAAAAAAACCTTCTGTGCTTATTTTTCTGGCCTTGTCCTTTTGTGTGTCTTAGGTTTCTACTGCAGTGTTTAGAGGACCTAGATGCCAGCCTTCGTAAACTAAACTCTCGTCTGTTTGTCATTCGAGGCCAGCCCACTGATGTCATTCCCAGGCTATTTAAGGTGACTGGAAAATTAACTTTGAGATATGAATATAGTTATCACACTAGGTGTCGAACTGAGCATATAAGTTATCTTATAGGTGTCCTGCTAGAGTCCTCCATTCGAAAATCATTGTTGAGATGAGTTTAGGCCACACTGTTATATGAATAAGCATAGCACACCATAGCTGCATCATATGACCAAAGCTGGCAGGAAGATACTGTAGAGACAATGCCAGTTGGTGTAATTTTATAAGAAATTATTACTAAGAATTCGAGCAGCACAGGCTTATCCATGTTTGTGTTAAATCAGAAACTAATGCTTTGAGTGTGGACCACTGTGGTTACATATAGACTTTGTTTAAATAGCCTAGAGTTCAAAATATTCAATTTGCTCAGTGAGAGAAAAGCTGTAGGTCCTTGGGAAAAAAATGTGGGTGGCAGAGAGTCTGCTTCATATGAGTCACTCATTCCTCTCTCTGGTACAGGAGTGGAAGATCAGCCGTCTGTCCTATGAATACGACTCCGAACCATTTGGAAAGGAGCGGGACGCAGCCATTAAGAAGCTGGCCAGTGAAGCAGGGGTGGAGGTCACAGTCAGAATATCCCACACGCTCTACGATCTGGACAAGTACGTGTGTATGTGGGTGCCACACACACAGTGCCATATGGCTTGAATCACATACTGATATCTGGCAGCACTAAAGCTGACCGGTGGAGTTTGGTGACGCTTAATGTAGCATAATGGGAGACATTGGATTCTATTGATATTGCACTCACAAAAGTGTGTATTAGACAGTTTGTAATACAGTAAACCTCCAGTTTTACGCGGATCGGGACTCGCGGATCCAGTCACACGTGTTTTTTTTTCGAGAACGAAACTGAGCGTTTTACGCGGAAATATTAAAAACAACGCGAAACCTGCAAATATTCTCCGCTTTTTTCGTGGCAATATGTTTTGGTTTTTTTTAACTAATTTTAGTACTTCTGGCTCCCCGTTCATGGACTTTAAACCTCTCTCGCTCTCTCTTACTCACTCTCTCACTCTCTCTCTCTGTATGTATCTCTCTCTCGCGCGCGCTCTCTCTCTCTCTCGCGCACGCGATCTCTCTCTGTCTCTCTCTCGCGCGCGTGTGCACGCGTTCTGTCTGTCTGTCTCTCTCGCGTGCGTGCGTTCTCTGTCTGTCTCTATCTCTCATTCGTGACTTTTCCGCGTTCTCTCTGTCTGTCTCTCTCTTTCTCTCTCGCTCTCTCTGTCTCTCTCTCTCTTACTCGCTTTTACTCTTGCTCTCTCTCGCTCTCTCTGTGTCTCTCTCGTTCGTGACTTTTCCGTATTTAAACCTCGAGTTTTAATGAAATTAAAGTGTTCTGGGAGCACATTTGGGGGCATATTTAGAGTTTACATTATTAAAATAGGCATTTTAAGGCATTTCTTTGACCAAAACAGAACAATGCGTTTTTTCATTATACGCGGGCGCTCCTGTAACCGTAACCCCCGTGAATAACAAGGGTTTACTGTATATCAAAGTTATAGAAATGCAAAAATGTGTTTCATCCACCACTTGCACCTTCATATTGGACACATGATATTACAATGTAGTGTTATATCAATCACATGCATTTTTAAACAATGTGACAGGAACGTTCCCATTTAGCTATTTAAAAATGCAGGTGATGGATGCACCACTATACCATATTCTACCGATGATAATAAGATAGCATTTTCATATATTTCGCTCTGTCCCGTTCATTAGAATCATTGAACTGAATGGAGGTCAGTCTCCTCTCACCTATAAGCGGTTCCAGACTCTCATCAGTAGAATGGATGCTGTGGAAACACCAGCAGAAACCATTACTGCTGAGATCATGGGCAAGTGTTCCACTCCTATCAGTGATGACCATGATGAGAAGTTTGGTGTGCCCTCACTGGAGGAACTGGGTAAGACTGACAACACTCATTTTCTATGTCTTACTTTGTGTAAAAGCATGTGCAAGTATGTTTTCAGTTTGTGCTTGATGGCTTAATCTGAGTCATTGTGTTGTAGGCTTTGAGACAGAGGGCCTGTCCTCTGCTGTGTGGCCAGGAGGAGAGACCGAAGCTCTGACTCGTCTGGAGAGACACCTGGAGAGGAAGGTGGGCAGGATCTAAAACTTTTAGAACACTAGATTTCAGAGCCATTCTGGCCCAGTTTCCCAAACAGGGAATAAGACCAGTCCTAGCTTTCTCAATTAAAAAATCTCCATTCATAATACCATGTAGTCCAGGACTAGGCTTAATCCCTAGCTGGGAAACCGCTCCTGGATCACACAAATGATTTGAGTTTAGTGAAGATTATATAGTGTTTTAATTACAAAAAGCTGGAAATTATTTTCAGACTTGGACACTGAATAGTGTTTGTGGGCTATATTCTATTTTTTGATAGTTTGCTGAAATTGGGGCACATCTGACCGCTTCATGAAGGTCAAACACTCTAAATATGACTTGATGTACTGGCAATGACATTCACTTACTAGATTTTAACATTCTACATTCTCAATAATGGTTTATTAAAAGCATGTAGAAAGGTTATTCTTGCTATAAAGGAGATTGTATCTGTAACCAAAGAGAGAAGCCGTACCTACTTCGTCCTAACAGTTAATAGCTGACATGGTGCATTATCAGTAAGAACATCAGAATGGCAAACAAACCTAATAGAAACAAGCAACATGGAATTAAGGGAATGTGAGTAAATGGAATATATTATACAAGACTACATGTGAAAAGGCAGAGAAGTGGGGTAGGGCAGTAGTCCATCTTGTAAATAGATTTCTATAATACACTATTGGAACTTTTGTTTTATCATTATCATTTATTTTTCTGTCAGCTATGTGTAGCTATATATATATATATGTTAAATTAATATTATATGATTTTGATCCCTTTCTGCAGGCATGGGTGGCTAACTTTGAACGTCCCAGGATGAATGCAAATTCTTTATTAGCCAGCCCCACAGGTCTGAGTCCTTACCTTCGTTTCGGTTGCCTGTCCTGCAGACTCTTTTATTTTAAACTCACTGACCTCTACAGAAAGGTACGCTGAAGAAGTTATTCTAGGCACCACAAGAACATGGTTGTTATTTCGGTGATTAACTTCTCAGACATTGACGACATGCATTTCTCCAATGTTAGGTAAAGAAGAACAGTGTTCCTCCACTGTCTCTCTATGGCCAGCTACTGTGGCGAGAGTTTTTCTACACAGCTGCCACAAATAACCCACGTTTTGACAAGATGGAAGGCAACCCCATATGTGTGCAGATTCCCTGGGACCGAAATCCAGAGGCTTTGGCCAAATGGGCAGAGGGCAGGACGGGCTTCCCTTGGATTGATGCAATCATGACACAGCTGAGGCAGGAGGGCTGGATACACCACCTGGCTCGACATGCCATCGCCTGTTTCCTCACCAGAGGAGATCTGTGGATCAGCTGGGAGGAGGGCATGAAGGTATATTATTTTTCCTCTGCAACGACCTCATGGTTTCAGCGAACATTATTTGTAAAGCTTCTTCCAAGGCCTGTGCCAAACAGTCTGAGGCAGAATGAAAGGCTCAGTCACAAGGAAAGTTACAGAAACCTATTGAAAGCTGACTAGTGTCTGTGCGAGTAGTATTTGTGGGTTGCCATCTACACTGGCACTGCTGACCTCTGAGGGCTAAATTTGTGTATGTGTTCTAGGTGTTTGAGGAGTTGTTGCTGGACGCAGACTGGAGTGTGAATGCAGGCAGCTGGATGTGGCTGTCCTGCAGCTCATTTTTCCAGCAGTTCTTCCACTGCTACTGCCCAGTGGGTTTCGGCCGCCGCACTGACCCCAATGGGGACTACATACGGTGGGACCTCTTTCCCAGCATTTCCATCTTTATTTAGTTTTTGCTTTATAATTATTTCTTTGTTTAAAGTTATCTGTTTAAAAATAATTTTGCTGGACTGAAACATGAAATTCATAACCTTTGAAAGTTTCAAGAAAGATGCTTATATTCATTTCACATTTTGTTTACAGTCGCTATTTACCCATATTGAGGGGTTTTCCTGCCAAATATATTTATGATCCCTGGAATGCTCCAGAGGGTGTGCAGAAGCTTGCCAAGTGCATCATCGGAGTGCACTACCCCAGGCCCATGGTCAACCATGCAGAGGCCAGCAGAATAAACATTGAACGCATGAAACAGATTTACCAGCAGCTGTCATGTTACAGGGGTCTTGGTAAGGATCGTTCTAAAACTTTATTTTAGGGTTGCAAACCATGTTCTTCTCCTGACCACTACATATGTATACTTGGTTAGCCTTTTTAACTAACAAGCTAATAGAGTAAAGTAAGTAATGACGTTATCAGCAGTCAGTTGTATTATATTATGAAAGACTTTGCAAAAAGCAATAAAACATGGAATATCTAAGGTCTCTCGTGTTCATAGACTTAAGATGATATTTTTATCTTAAGAGAATATCTGTATTTTTCATTACTGATGATTTAATTTCTAACCTTTCTTCATCTTAGGGCTTCTGGCCACTGTACCATCCAACTGCAGTGGGGATGGTGCCACAGGCTCTGGAGACGGCACACAGGAGAATAGTGCTACAGGTACTTGCTCACTGATTCCCCACTGTACAAAGCTGGATTTTTACCAGTCAGGACTATGCTCTACTGTGATAGCAACTGATGATTCAGGTTAATATAGGCGTTATAAAATAAAAGACTTTTAGTTTAGGTGAGTGCATTTGCAATGAAAGAAGTTTGGGCTCTGATTGTACTTGACCTTTGATCAGCACAATTAATCATGTAAAACTGAATACAAATTTGAGCTATTCAGGTGCTGACTTGCTGGTCTTGGCTACTTTTTTTTGTCCTGTGGTCATCAAGTGATGTAGTATAAATAAACAACTCAAATATTTTGCATTTTCACAAAAAAAAGCTGCTTATGACGATTTTGATTGTTTAAAATCCTTTTTTTAATGTCTTCCAGTGCACTTCACTCCATCCAACCCTCGAGAATATTCATCAGCAAGCACCTTGACTTGTTCCCATAGTGACCAACAACCTGGCATCAGTGCCCAGGGACAGACAGGTGTGTTAATACTCCCTACAGTTACTGAACAGTATGATGAGGAACTGATTCACAAGATGGTGATAAACCAACATTGAGTTCCTATTGATCTGCATTTCTCTGCAAAAGATGTTCTGTTTTCTAGCAAGAAAATGACCGCAGTTGTTACCACAGTGATTAACTTTTCAACTGCATTATCGTGTTTTTTTTTCTCTGTGCCATTTAAAAACACTAGCTGCTCTTTACATTGTGTGAATATTTCATGACAAATTAACCAATAGAAAATTATTTATCATATTTTACAAAAATGATTTACAAAATTGAGTGTTCCCAATTTTCTTTGCCATTTAAGTCTGAAACCGTATTAACCAACAGAAAACTAGATTCCTAGAACACTATATTCTGGTTAATCTAGATTAATTAAAAAGGATAGGAGTCTGTCTTGATTTGTTTGAATGAGTAATCTTTCTCTCCTCCGTAAGGTTTCTCAGGAGCTGGTAGAGTTGGATCTTACAGACAAGACTCAAAGCACACACTGCGAGGTGAACTAAGCACTGCATGCTCCATAAGTTTTATATATTTTGATTACAAAGATGTAAAATATACTTAAGCATCTTGAATATTTGTAAGCAAAATCCATGTTTGTTGCTATATTTGCTGTTGTAATAACATAATTACTACATTGCATTTCAATGTATTTCAATTCTTTGTATATATTTGTTTTATTTACCCAGGAAGAGGAATAGGCCCTATGAAGCGACACAGTGAAGACCCAGCATCAAGCAATGTGTGCAAGATTCAGAGACTGAACACAAGCTAGCCAGGACTGTCTTTCATTGCTAGTACACACATCTCCCCTCAGGCCAGCGATGAGACATGTTCCAAATTATAGGAGTTTTGTTTTTTATTTAATAATAATAATTTTTAAAAAAAGCTTTAGATGTTAGTTACCACCATTACTTCCACCTTGAGGTCTCTTTTATGCTGGGCCATATTGATGTTTGTGATTATATTATGCTTTGAGACAGGTGACTGTAAACTTAACCCAGTTCATAAGCTGTGCACAGTGGCATTCAGTATTTACTGAACTGTAAGTATGTGCAGTGTTTTTAACAAAAACATTTGCTTACCCTTTCATGTCCGTTTTTATGCGCTCCAGATTTCAAAGATGATGTCTTTTTTCACATCAGTGTGTTTTTCCATACATGATGTTCCTTCGTGTTGGTGTACTACATCTTTCATGAGATACTTGTGAGCACAATAAATATAGCACAATGAGAACTCAAAAAAATAATCAAACAATGATAATGTGCCACGTTGGCTGCATGTCATTCATATACCAATTCTAGACAAAGCCATAACACAAGCAGCATTGTTTCAGGCAGTTTGATGCATTCTAATTGAATTTTGACCAATATTTCATGCAGTCATTACAATCAAGATTTGAACAACTGGCTAAAGTGACCCCACTTATTTGTGTATTAAAGTACAGATTAGGTTTACTAGCCTATGCTAGAGCCTGCTATGTAAATATGCATGCACTGTAGGTACTACAGTCAGCATACCTCTGTATATAAAACTTTCTTGTTTAGTTACAAGTTACTGTTACTGTTATTTACTGTTATTTTTTTACATGAAAAAGCGATACCAGTTTGTTTTTGAATTATTGGTATGTGCTCTTTATAAATCTCCATTAAATCATGAACATTAGACCCTTGATTAAGGACTGGTGTTTCTTGTTTAGTATTGTGGCTTAAATGTTTATAACGTTGAAATTCTTCAGCCTCTTTGCTTTAGATGCTTTAAGTAATAAGATCTATAGAGCTGGACATGAATTCATAAAGCCGCGTCACCTTTGAACAAACCACAATGACTTCAGTGATTAGATACAGCTTTCTCCTACCATTGGCTATAAAACGGCTTTCTTATGGAAAAAAAAACTTGTGTGTGGTCTTACCTCACACGGTCAGAGTTCACCAGAGAATAAACTCTGGAAACTTTTGCATGGCACATCACAAATTGACAGTCCTCCTCGGATACAGGTTTCCAGTCCAAAAGCACCCGGGGCTCTTAGATTTCTGCTGAAATTAAAGGTATTAAAAGGAGTGTTTGTCCTCCATGTCTGCAATTAACAGAAGTGTTTGCTTCTCCACTTTAGAGTCGAATAGTCTGTTTGATACTGTGTGTTGTGATTTTGGGCTTGTGTGTATCTACTCTAGAGCAGCCTGTTCTACTGCCAGTACTTTCCTCTATAGATTACACAGCTGAACTGTGTTGGCAATCGGTTCCTTAAACAGACAAATGCACTTCAAGAGGCGACGGATAGAGAATAGGGCCAACTATCGTACCCCATCAAAAAACATAGCTACAGAAACAGGAGCGCAATACATCCTAGTTCTGTGAAGAGGGTGGGACTTCATCTAGACGAATCATGACACCTTGCGGTGAAAGCCAGATCTACCAGGGCAAGTAACAGAGATGTAGAACAACACATGAAAGCAGGCTGTTCACCGAGGAACTCTTTTCACACGTGGAGTTGCACTGCTGCTTTTGTAGTACAGTGACCCCTTATAGTCACACATGAATACACCACAGCACACCATGCAGTGTGAACAATGAAATTCTTACTCTTCATTTAACCCATTTAACAAGTAAAGCAGTGGGCACGGTGGGGACGGTATCCTGCTCAAGAGTACCTCAGTGGTGTGGCTGGTAGCCCTGTGACTCAAATTCATGACCTTCCGATCACAGGGGCAACTCCCTAACCACCAGGATACCAGCTGCCCCAAACACCTGCTGCACCTGTAGGATGGGAAGCAAATGGTCCCTGAATTGTAGTATCACCTTTCCAAACCATGACCAAGATCAACATGAATGTCATTCAGTTTTTATGCATCAACAAACAATAGTTAGGATGGAAACAAGGCTGTTGGCCTTGGAAAATGCCCATAAAGAGCTGTTACCAATCTTGATTGGAGATCAAGGCAGACAATATTAGATATGAGGGAATGATGGGCTCATGCACTGGGAGACGGGTCTGTGTGCTATTACCAACCTGGTCATTAACGTCAGTGTATTCACGCACAAGGACATAAACAAGGAAACATAGGTGTCATCTGTCAGACATTTTAAAGATTCCCACAGGATCTAAGGGTTAAAAGAGGTAGGCAGACTGAAGCTGACACTGAATAAGAACAGGCAGGGAATGCAGAACACTACAAACGTTTTCTGAGAGACACAGGAATCATACATCATTAGCCTACACCACAAATACAAGATACTCCAAGAACCAATTGTTGAAGAGGACTCCTGGACAATGCCTTGAAGAAGAACAAAGAGGCAAATGCAACGTGATGCCAAGATGTATTGGTAGGCCTGCTAGATAGTATCAGCACAAAGGATGGCTAGCCCAATACACCATCAAGAAAATACAATGATTGAAACCTAAGAAGGTGACAGACAATTGTAATGGAACAATGACTGAAAAAGGAGGAAGAAGGAGATGCAGGCATGATCAAGGCAAGAATAGAAAATGCAAAGGCAGAATTTATACAGCTCAAAAATTTCTGGAGCTCGAAGGAAATTTCAATCAACACCAACGTCAAACCCTTAAACACAAACATGAAATCTGCTTCTATATGGCTCTAAAACATGGACAACTGTTTCAGCCACTAAACGGTACAGGCTTTCATCAGCACTCGTCTGTGAAGAATCCTCAATGTTTCCTGGCTAAACACCGCCAACAACACTGAACTAGATGTCAACATTGAAATCATCAGATTGTTGGGGATGGAACAGCCATATGCTAAGAAAGCCCCTTAATTACATTACAAAACAAGCCCTGTCATAAAACCCTCAAGTCAAATGTAAAAAGGTCACCCACAAAACACCTGACACATAGAAGAAGAGAAATACAGAAGGACACTGCTGGAACCAGCTGGAAAACACCCCAGAACCAAAATGTCTAACCCTTGTTGAGGGTTCATGCCACAGAAGGACAAATGAGGCTTTCAAATAAATAAATAAAATTACAGCTGGATTCAGGATATTATTCATTGTGTCTTTACATATTGGGTTTTATTCTGTGGTGCTTGAGACACCATCGATTGGAATCAAATTCCTTGTATGTGTTCGCTCCTATTTGGTCAATAAACGCGATTCAGATTCTGATATCACAAAGCAGGATCCCTCTCTTAGCCAAATAAATTAACCTGAGAAGCAAAGTTCAGGAACATTCTGACTGGCTGGCCCACACTTTTTGGCATGGGTTTATACCGTTTACTAAGAAATTCTGTTTTATTAAATAGTGTTGAAATATAAAAATAGGAAAAAAACAAAGTTGCATGGTTTTCTTTGCACAGACATGCTAACGCACTGGTGTTTGTGACATCACAAAAGTAGCAACATTTTTATAGCCTAATTTTCATATACATGCGTATGAACTGGTAATAAGTCTTGCATGCTTTTTTTTACCAATCCTTTTTTAAAGCACAAAAGTAGCAAAAAAAACCTCTTCTCGCAAAATATGTAGATGCAAAACCAATGGAACCCTTTGAACTAATATAAACAACCTAAAAACTACTTTGGAAAAAATAAACAGAGCGTTAGATTTAACTTAAAAATAAAGAATAGGTTTTGCATTCTTCTGTAACACGTTCGGCCTGTTTAAGTCTGACAAAAGACTGGAAAAGGGGCGTGTAAACATACAGCAACACGGGCGTTATGAGTGGAGCTTAGCAGGGAAAGTGAAAAGCGAGAAATGGGAGGGTATGGGCCCTTTAATCATAAATCAGTGCAGTGGATCAATAGGTTCAACGTCCAGGCGCCTCTCTCGAGCAGCCGCCGCGTGTGAGAGAACACCCACCTCTGCAGCCCCCAAAGGGCTCTCGCGAGGAGAGCAGCCTAATCATGAGCCGCACGAGCGATGGAGCTCAGCAGAAACCCATCCGCCTCATCGCGGCCGCCTGTAATAACATGGGCATAGGCAAGAACGGGCGCCTTCCGTGGAATATTCCGTAAGACATTCATCTCTTCCTTTCTTTTTCTTTGGGGCAGACGTGGCATCGATGTTTACGCAACCTTCAAATTGGGGGTGGGGGGGGCTGTCCCATCTCATCGAAAACGTGCAGAATTTCGTAATCTTATGGCTTTCGTAAGATTTTTAATTACTGGGTTTGGTTTTGACGTAATGCAGGCACAGCTGTGTGATGCATATTTAAACGTGACAAAATGGTAATGTCTCCGTCAAAAACTGCAAAGAATGGTCAAATCTCAGCCAGGTTCTCTCTATAACCAACAGATCAGAGTTTCAGTTCTTTCTGGACAAGATCACTACAGTGAGTGAACCAGGTAAGCAGTCCCTTCTCACATCTGGCTGCTGTCACATCTGGCAGAGTCAGCTCACAATATTGATGAACCAGATGATAGACATTTCTTTATTTCTTCACGTTAAATAAACACCCCCATGTTCACTACACTGTAACAGTGACTCGGGACTTGGCCTCTCACTTACACTTGCTTCACTTTTGAACTTTCCTCTATAACAGCCTTTATGATTAGATTAGATCCTCCCAACGGTCTGAACCAGATGTGTTTGGTGACATGAGGATAAAAAATTGATACATTTGTTCTTTTCAGATTCAGATTTTTTTTATTTGCATATATGACAAAAGGAATCTACATTTTACTCATATAGTCATTTGACTTCAATATGTCATGAAAAGTAACATCACTAACATCTGCTTTCTGACTTTAGTTTTGTTTTATAATCTAATTAATTTGTCATTTAGATCACTTTGTTTTAGAGTTCACCAGGAGTATACACTGACTACTAAGTCTGACTGAGTTTAAATTATTTAGCACTAAAGTCATAGTTCCCCCCAAGGATTTTTTAAAAAGATGCTTTAACTTCATTATTTCACAAAAAAGTGTCAATATTTTTCCACGAATGTGGGTTTAGACTACTCTGCAGGCCTCTGGGTGTAACCCCTATCAGTAATTACAAAGTTACTGATAGGGCCACACTCTGTGTGACCTTGTGTTTGCGTGAGTACGAACACTCCTGAGCGTTCTTTGAGACGTCTCACACAAGCACGCAACCTCTGAAAATATAAGAGTTATAAAGTATATTGCTGCTGTAATTTTTACAACTTTAATGAATCATTACATGGATCATACATCAGTGCATGTGCTGTCTTGCTTGACTAAGGGAAGAAGAATCTGCTGGTGTGGGGCAGATATACCTGGTTGTCCTGCCCTGAGGGTGTTTTGCCCCTGGCCAACACTCTCCATGTGATTCTGAGTAAAAAGCTGAGGTGAGCAAATTCAATAGATCAGGGCAGGAAAGGCAGAACACTGTGTGGACATAAAACAAACAAGGATTACATTGCCCTGTTTTGCATTAAGAGGCTTAAGCCATGTAGTCAGCACATTCCATAACATAAGATAAACTACTGTTTAAATCACATTGTCATAGATACACTACTGTTTAAATCACATCGTCATAGATACACTACTGTTTAAATCATGTTCATATAAATACACTACTGTTCAAATCACATCGTCATAGATACACTACTGTTTAAATCATGTTCATATAGATACACTACTGTTTAAATCATGTTCATATAGATGCACTACTGTTTAAATCATGTTCATACAGAAGTATTCTGTTATATTCCATGTGCACTATCACAGTTTAAATAAAAATGGTAATAAATATGCTTTAAATGTTTGTGTTGAGAATGATAAGTGGAGCTGTGGGTTAATCTGCATTGTCTGAGAAAGTTGTATCAAATTGAATGAAGTTAACTATCCTTAATGCCTGATATTACGAAAGCACATAACCCAAACCCTTGATAAATTACTACAGGTTTGTTTTTTATTCTGAATTCTGACCAGGTCTGTCCCAAAGCTCGCCCACTACCTATGTGAGGACTTTGATGGAATGATACGCTTGACCTCACTGCCCCCCCTCTGTGACCAGCTAGAGACCATCTGGGTCATAGGTGGAACTGAGGTCTACAGGGTGAGACTTTAAAATCATTTTTAAGTACTTTTTGGTGAACCAGCTGTGAAGCTTCTGTTCTAGGATACACTCACAGTTCCTTAAAATGCTTCAATTTTAACAGGAGGCTATGGAGCATCCATGGTGTGATCTAATCTACCTCACTGACATCAAGGCTGACTTTGACTGTGATGTTTTCTTCCCCAATTTCGACCAGAACGTTTTTAGGAAACAAAACAGGTAGGATATTTCTTTTATGATCTGAATCAACAGTTTCTGATTAGGTGTATCTTTTCCAAAAGGAGGAATTTTTCAAATTTTCTGTATAATTGAAAATTATAATTCAATTATAATTGAAAACAGTCATTCAAAGTGATTTGATGGGTGATCACATTCTCTGTCCTGTTGCTGCTAAATTTGCACAATAATATTTATTGCTGTTTCATTATGCTCTACATTTTTTGCACATGCAACTTGTTCTGAATTTTTGCACACAACTCACTGCTGCTAGAATGTATTACCTATGAAACTACGGTGTTCATCTAGACTGTAGCAATTGTCAGTTGCACTAAGTGTTGTCTTGTCTGGTTGTTTTGTTGCTCTTGTGTTTTTGAATTGCACCATGGTCCCGGGGCACGTTGTTTTGTTTCACTGTGCACTGTGTTTATATGGTCGAAACCTACTTGACTTACTTGTGCAATTATAAAGAAACACACAGGGTCAAAACAACTGTTCAGCAGTGGTGATAGGAACTAGACATTTAAAGCCTCTCAAAGATACCCCACATTATATTATTACATTGTAGTTACAAATATGCTGCCTGGTGTCCAAGACATTATTTTGCAATATTTTCACAGTAAGGCTATGGCCTCAAGTGTATTTTAAAAAATCCATTCATCATGAAGGCGTACATGCATGGAATATGTCAAAACAGGATCCAAAGAAAACTTTTTCAGATTTTCAACTATTTAATGATTTTCAACATTAGATGTAAAACTTAGGGTCATTTTGCAAATCAAATTAAAAAACCCTAGTTCTTATCACCAACGCTGTAATTTTGAGTTTCTTAAAGGTTTATCCTACCGCTCTGAATGGACTTGTTTACATCCCAACTCTTGAAGTATGCAGAAAGTGAACGTTTGAGAAAATTCTCCTAATGGATGATTATGGATGCTGAGGGTTTCAACACCACAACAGGGCCTGCCTTGTAAAATAATGACATGGTTACAAAAAGAATCAAAAGCAAATTCAAAATAGCTTACCATTTTCTTTATGTCCAATTATACTCAGGTTCCCTGGTGTCCCAGATGTGATTCAGGAGGAAAATGGCATTAAATTTCAGTTTCAAGTCTTTAAGAAGGAGTGCTGACCAAGAAGCGACAATGAGAAGAAAGCAGGGCTACTTTTGCCTTTTGTGCACTCCCTGTGGTTGTAGTTTTGTAATTTTGTACTTCTTTTGTAATTACATCTAATTTTGTACTTACATACTGTCAGCTGTACTTCATCTCTCAGAGAGCATAACAGGTAGAGGCAGCTTCAGAAATCATTGTTACATGTTACAGGTTTGTATGAATTTGTATGACGATTTCCATGTCACTGTACCATGGATACATATGAAGACGTCTTATCCTGATTTCTGAAGATGTATTGCATAACAAATGAATAGTCCACATGACTGAACCCAGCAGATGGGCAAACAGGAATGAGTGCCAGTGATGAGTGTCATCTCTCACAATGAAACATCTAACAGTTTGTGACCACTCAGCAGACCCACCATTACTCATCCCACCATGTCACCATGGTTACACAACAAAGATAAATCGGACCAGCAGAGGGACAGCGGGAGTCCTGCCTTCCTGGATCCAGAATCCATGGATTGTATTAATCCACCATCTGCTGTGTGAAAACTGTGTATCTACGCCATTCCCTTTTATAAACGTTTTAATTGATAATAAAATGTAAGAATATGTTCATGTTCACTTTCAGTTTTCAAGACTTTATTTTTCCTTTTTAATAGCACAAACAGTGTCCTACTCCAGCAGAGCCCCCAGTCAATACTGCACCATTTGATACACACATAAAATATACAGTACAATTGTAAAGTAATGGGGCATTTGGCAGATGCCCTTTTTCAGAGCAACTTACAATCATTACAGGGACAATCACCCTGGAGCAACTGAGAGTTAAGTGTCTTGCTCAAGGACACAATGGTAGAAAGTGGGGGTTTGAACAGGCAACTCTGTGATCATCAGGTTCAGAGGCAGGTGTTTTACCCACTAGGCTACTCCCACCCAGCAATTGTGTGTGACGAAGAATAAATAAAAGAAAAAACATGTAGATATGATAGAAAAAACGGAAAAATAAAAAGGGAGCAGCGAGTAAGGACGGAGGGATAAAAGGTAGAAGACAATTAAATTCTCTGGTGTTTTCTGTGAATATAAGGATGGGTTGCCAGATAGAATGAAATGTACCTGCCTCATGTTAAGCAGCAAATCTCTTCAAATGCCAGATGATGGTTAAGATCATTAAGCTGATAGTATTTAAAGGCACATCATAGTTTGTCTTTACATTTAAATAGCACAAGGCCATTACTGATTTTTACTCCAGCTACTTATGCCAAAAACTCCTGCTACACAGTACTATACTAGTTTTTGATAGTGTCAGGTTCTGTTCTACACTGATCAAACACAAGGTAAATATCTCCGCCAACTTTTAAAGAAGATATTAATTAAATAGTTGTTTCAAAGACAAATAGACAGAATGTATTATATCCAGTGTCGCTTGCCACAATTTGTCAAATGGTTGTAAGATGGGTTCCTCTTTCCACTGTGCTTTTAATAGTAGAAGATTTCAGATTATCTCTAAGTGTAGAACATAATATACAAACTTAATTTTTAACAGAACATTATGAAATAATGGTGAGGGAAAAGAGAATTTTTGAATACCATCTTTATACATTATGCATTAGACAGCCTCACTGAAAGGCATGCAAGGATTTCTCCACTAGATGGAGCCTTGAATTAAGGTAAGCAGGTACAGCCTTGATCTTATAAGGAGCATCTGTCTCAAGTAAAATTACCAATCAAGAGCTAAAAAATAGTACATTTATAAGCACTGTTTTTAGATGTCATTTTGGAGAAGAATTTTTTTTTTTAATTGCGATTAATTCTGTTATATGCAAAATTCAATAATGGATTCAAAAGTAGTGTATTGTGCACTTGTAGTTTAAAAGTACTGCTATATGAACAAGGATGCAATGACATTTGGTTTGCAAACACTTTAAACAAACAAGGCACATTAACATATACATATATATATCAGACTTCTTGTTTATTAGTACTGTCAGTACTGTCAACTTTATTTAAAAAAATAAAGAGGGACCAACTCCATTTGAAAGTCCATGTATCTGAATGCAGTGCCATTAAAGTCACATTTGTAATGGTCAGGTGTCTTATATGGACAAAAGTAATGGGACTGCTGTACGTGTCGGCTGGTTCTTGCGGGAGTCAGGTGTCCCATTACTTTTGTCCAAATAGCTCAACGCTGAAAACACCAAACTTTCAAAATAAAATAATTTTTATGCACTAGGAACACTGCACATTCTATTCCAAACCAAAATATGAAGACATTTTTCAAATTTGTCATTCCTTTAAAGAAAGTGAGGAAAAGTGAATTTGACTGTTCCAAAAAAATAGCAGTGTCTGCATTATTCTTTACATACTCAAACATTCCCTGTATAAACTAAAAAAAATTGCTTTCTTTTGAATCACTGAACTAATATTTAGTTGTATAATCACTGTTTCTGCTGTACATCTGTATTTTGTGGAGTCAATCAACTTCTGGCCCCTGTGAACAGGTATTCCAGCCAAGGATGATTGGACTACACTCAACAATTCTTCTGCATTTCTTGGTTTTGCTTCAGAAACTGCATTTTTGATGTCACCCCACCAGTTTCCTATTGGATTGGGCTGGTCGCTCCATAACGTCAAACTTGTTGGTCTGGAACCAGGATGTTGCTGGTTTACTGGTGTTTTTGGAGTCGTTGTCTTGTTGGAACACCCATTTTAAGGACATTTCTTCTTCAGCAAAAGGAAACATGACCTCTACAAGAATTCTGAGGTATTCAAACTGATCCATGATCCCTGGTATGTGATAAATAGGCTCAACACCATAGTATGAGAAACATGCCCATATCCTGATGCCTGTGCCACCATGCGTCACAGCGTTCTGTGGCTGTAATTCAGTGTTTGGGTATCATCTGACAAACTGTGTGTGTCCACTAGACCCAAAAAAGAACCATCTTGCTTTCATCAGTCCACAAAATGTTGCACCTTTTCTCTTTAGGCCAGTCAATGTGCTCTTTAGCAAATCGTAAGCTCTCTTTTTTTCAACAGTGGGCCGATAGCCTATCACTTTCTGCACTTTTTTTGTATGTTTTCCCCTCTCTAATCAACTTAACAAGGTACGCTGTTCTTCTGAACAAAGTCTGAGTGAAATGCACTATAATCACTATGTAAAACATTTGCTGCCTTCCTTCTTTAAATAAGGGCAAAAATTGGCAGCAGTATTTTCAAAGAATGAATGATCTCACTAATTGAACACACTGCTAATATTTTGAACACGCTCCTTTCAATTAATGATTCAGTTACAAAGAATGTTGGGTCTGTTGGTTTTCTATTATGGGATTTGGTGGCCTAGTGGTAGGATACTTGCCTCCGAACCAAAAGGTAACAGGTTCGAATCCTACCTCCAGCACCACCACTGGGTCCCTGAGCAAGACCCTTAACCCCCAGTTGCTCCAGGGAGAGACTGTCCCTGTAGGTAGAGAATGGAAGTCGCTTTGGATAAAAGCGTCTGATAAATGCCATAAATGTAATGTAAATGTAATATTATTCTACTAGTACATTATTTGCCATGTAGAAATATTATTTCTACCAAAGACAGTGATTGACCAGGTTAGTGATGTCTGACTGCTATTATTTTGAGTACAGCTATTTGTGTTTTTTGTGGACAAAAGTTACATTGTAAAGGGCTTGTACTTTTTTATTTTACTGTTATAAAACGTTGGTTCAATCAATTATCAAGAATCCGTATTCAGTCAGTAACCTGATAAATCCTGATCTTTGAAAGTACCACATTGTTTATTTCTATAATTTATGTGGCTGCTTTTCCTTTTTTTTTTCTTTGACTTTAAGCAGCAATTTCCGAAGGGGTTGAATAACCTCTACCTCTGCTGCGATTAGTAGCTCACAGATGAATAGCAGTGGAGAGAGGGGAGCCGCAGAGGTCTTGTCTCAGAGCTCACATCAGCTCAGCCTCATCTGCATGACCATGGAATATTTACCACCCTAATATCCCACCATACTGGGGCCAGAGCAGGAAATGAGAGGCTTTAATTGCATGTGTCATCTATTTTCATATTTTGCTTGAGTTATGCCCCATAAAACCAATGTATAACACTTGCTAATAATACCCAGTGTCATGTTTTAAATGAAAAAGAACTATTTATACCCCCTCTTATTAACCTCCTATGCTTTTGGGTATAACTCACTGTGTCATTAGCAGCAAGGAGACGGCAGGCAAGGGCCAAAGACACCCAGCCAGTACTGACCGAGAAAAGAGAACAAGGCCTAAGGAACAATAGGCTAAAACAACGCTGGAAGAAAAAATGCACAAAATGAGCAATTTTAGGTACCCGGCAATTAGAAGGTGCCTTTGTACAAAACTGTCAATCAATTAGATCAAACAGATTACATAAATTACAGAATTTACTTGAAATCTTACTCATCTCTATCAATTCAAAGAAACAAAATTGGTGCTTAAGTCACAAAACAAAAGCATTTTCCCAATTTAAAATGACATAATTTAAGGTACGTTATCATGGGAAACCTTACAATTAACCCATTCATGTTTGACAGCTATGTTTAAAGGGGAGGGGGGGCTGACAAGGATATTATTCTTAGTGATCTACAGTGATAGAAATTTCAGACAAAGTTACATTTTTAAACAGACATCATGTGCACCACATAAACACTCGCCAGCATAAAACAGTCATGCAGCCTAATGAACAAAGGTGGTGCAGCTTATGCATTTTAAGAATACAAAAAACCCACTGAAAACTCTCACATTAGATTTCGGCAACATAATGTTTAGCGGAACATTTCTCAGTAATAAGAATATCAAACTACAAAATACACGGCAAGATGAAATCAAAGAGCCGTCACTTTACTCACTTATTTGTGAAACATACACATTAGGCATTTTAGCACCTCAAAACAGCAAAATAAATAGATCCAGGTTAAATATCTGAGATGTATTTTACTGTCTCTGAGAAGGTAGTACCTTTTCACAACAGGAGTTCTCAGTCCTCAGTCCTAGGAGGGGCTACAGGGTTAAAGAGCGGCCTCTCTCGCCTCAGCAGGAGTTTCCCATAGCTCACCTCAAAGTCCTTCTTGGTGCCATTGAGGACTTCCAGACTGCCTGTCCTAACATCATAGCCATAAGAGCGCAGCTTCTGAATACGATACTGAACAATCTGTGTGGTAAGTTCCAGAGCTGTTGGTGCTTCCATGATCTGCTTCAGGCTGATTCCAGCACTGAGAAGACCCCTGAATTTGTCTTTCAAGACAGGCACAGAGTAGTAGAGCAGGGCTGGGCACTTAAGCACAATCTGTCGGAGCTGAGAGTCAGTGCAGCCCAGCATTTCCTGAGAATAAGTCATAGAGAGGCCCATTGACTCTGGCTGGATCTCTGTGACAAATCCTTTAAATTTGGAGATCATCTGAAGGAGCTCACTGTCAGTGAAACCCTGGCCTTGCAGGAACAGTAGGTTGTTCTGGAAAGAATCTGGAGGCCTCAGCAGCACATATGGGTTCTGACTGAGCAGTTTCTGCAGCCAAACCTTCATACTAGTCTCATTTCCTCCTAGTTCCATGTAGGTCTTTTGGAGGGTCTGAACCATCTCCTCATTCTGCTGCACAGGTCTGCAGAAGCTCTGAGGAGCACTGGCCATCAGCTTCGCAACAATGCGCTTGTTAAGACCCAGGTTCCGGAAGAATGTAATATTAGCCCTCTGGTTGTCAAGATGAGAGTGGGAAGTGAAAAAAGAGGAAGGGAATTTTTCAATGATTCCTACAAGGTCCCCTTGTCTGGCACATACTGACATCCACAGCTCCTTCTGCGCTTCCAAATGCTCCGGCTTGCAGAGGATGGCCTCTGGGTGGAGCTCCAATACTCGAGCGATGACCAGCTCGCTGGCCCCCATGTCTCTCAGCAGGGCAGCTGTCTCCATCACAAAAGCAGGACTCTGGTGTAATACCCACCCCTTCAGCTTCCGGATCTTTGCGATGTCAACTGACAGGTCGTAGAGTGCACACACAGTGAGTCTGTTCTCAGCCTGGTTGGAGGAGCAGTTTCTGAGAGTGAGGCAGAAAAGCGGTTGTCCACGCTGGCAGAGGGACACTGTCAGAGAGCGCAGCATGGCAGCACACATCACAGGTCAGCGGTGTATATCTGTGGGGATTGTAATCGTTCTTTAAACACCTTTTAAGCAAATTTACTATCTGGCAAAAGTACCCAGACACCCTATGAAGTGAATTCAGTTCATTTTAAAATGGACCAAGATAACATACACTATCTGAACAAAAGTATTGGGATACACCTGCCTTTCAGGGTTCAGGATCGGCCCCTTATTCCAGTGAAGGGCAATTGTAATGCTTCAGCATACCAAAACATGTTAGACAACACTATGCTTCCAACTTTGTGGATACAGTTTGGGTAAGACCCTTTTCTATTCCAGCATGACTGTGCCTCAGTGCACAAAGCAAGGTAAAAAACACGGTTGGACGAGTTCAGTGAGAAAGACTGCCCCACACAGAGCCCTAACCCCATCTAACATCTTTGGGATGAAGTGGAACAGAGACAACGAGCCAGACCTTCTCGTCCTGACCTTTTAATTGCTCTACAAAATGAATGAACACTGATTCACCACAGAAACTAAAAAATCTTGTGGAAAGGCTTCCAAGAAGAGTGGAAGCTGCAAAAGGGGAACAAACCCCATATTAAAGTTATGTATTTGAATGCAATGGCATTAAAGCCCCTGTTGGCGTAGTGGTCAGGCATCTTAATACTTTTTTCCATATAGGCATTCAATTGCAGAGCAGAAAATCTCCACAGAAAAAGCACTGCCAATATATAGCAGTCCCACATGAGTCTGAGGTCTTCATGATGAATGCAAAGGGTTGGTTAGAAGAAAATAAAGTCCTTCTACATTGGTCTGGGGAGCAGAGGAACTTTGTTCTCTAAAGTAATGAAGCTCCATCCAGTACTTATGCGAACCAATTATGCAACATCAGTCAATGAAGAATGCATGCATAACTGAGCTTGAGAAAATTAGGCGCGGACATGTGAAGACATGGTATTAGGTGATGTTACTTTGTTTGGACACTCAGTTATATCGAACTGATATAATATACAGTACTGTTTGTATAGTTTAGAGGTTACGTTTAGGACAAATGCACTATAAAGACAGTAGTAAACACAGTAAGGCTGCTTTGGTCAACAGAAGATCGAGTTCAGATTGTGAGGACTCAGTTAGTCACGTTAAAGCTCTTTCAGCAGCTTGGATTTAAACTAAGATCTGACAGACTCCAGCTTTCAGAAACGAGTCCATACCTTCAACACCAGCAGCGGTCAAGGCATCTTTATCTAATGTTGAGCTGTTCCACACCTTCTTATGTTTGTAACCTCCATGAAGTGACTGCACAACGGTGCCACCACCAGGCTGGGAGGTAAAATAAAATAATTTATGGTGGAAGGAAATTTTGAATCCATGTCTTTATGGAGCTTGCTTTGTGCACTGGGGCACTGTCATGCTGGAATAGAAAAGTTTTTTCCCCAAAGCATAGCATTGTCCAAAATGTGTTGGTATGCTGAAGCATTAAGATTGCCCTTCACAGGAAGTGGGGTGCCACCGGAATTCAATAATTAAGAGGTGTGTCCCAATACATTTGACCATAGAGTGTATCAAAGTAACAAGCACAATAATAAGTACATTCCGCAATGTTTTTATTGATGGTATAGATGACAAAAGGCTTATATTACCTCATATGTTTTTCAGGACGATTTAAGTCACCTATTTGACCATATCACAGTAGTTTGGAGAGTTATCTCTAGATCAATTAAATTAGGTGGAGAGGGTCTAGTAGTAAAGCGTTTGTTTCCTGTCACTTTTGTGTGCACAGGCAACATTGATTGTACAATAGTTTTTTGTTACTAACTACATCTTAATCATTGTTCAAAGGAGGATACAGTGAGTCTAGTGATCTGAGTGTGTTTAAGGATGTCACACAGGCTGAATGGAGTAACAGCACAATATCTCACACTCGGTGGAAGGCGAGCCTGAATGTGTCAAAAGCTGTAGAATCTCCCAAACTCTCATTGGAAAAGCTCCCAATGCCTGACATTGGATAATGGACTCTTTTTTGGGATTGACTCCCAGTTCATCTGCAAGAGGAAATAGCTTTGGAGTTAATTATTCCAATGAGCCACTGCTAGACCTTGTCTGAATTGGATGGGTTACTTAATAACCTGTCTGATATTTCTGTCCAGAGTTTTGGGTACATTTGTGAACTTCTCATGAAAACCTATCTCTGACTCAACTGTTTTTCAGGATCAGTCGCTGTGAAGTAATGTCAGTTCAGAACAGAAGACTTTCCTAAAATGGCACCGAGGCCTGTAGGCACCGTAATCAACACAAAGCACAATTAGTTTGAATAGTGGTGGAGAGTGAGTCACAGTGGGAGTTTAATCACAATGCTGGATCATGACGGCCTCCTCAAGCTGTTCCCACAGCCCACCCTTGGCAGTTCCTGCTTCCAATCTGGCAACTCTATGAACATTTGCTTTATATTAAGGAAAAGAACAAAATTAAGTGCACAATGAGAGCGCAGCATTAGGTAATGACACTGTATGTCTAGTTTTGGAGAAAAGGAATGGACCAGTAGTGATTCTGGAATGTCCTTAAAATGCTAGTAAGAATATATTGTTGTTCTCAGAACAAATTCTTGGATCTCTATTATTGTTGTTTGTAGTTTGAAAGTCCCAGCTACAGTTATCACTGTGTCAAAATTTCTAATTCCCATCAAAAACGGATTCGCAATAGTTTAGAATCATATAGTGCTTCATATACTTATATTGAACTTCAGTTTTAGTTCTTCTCCTATTAAAACTTGTTATATTTTTGTTTGTTATACTCTGCAAGCAACACCTGCATTCAGAAAATAATAATTTTATTTTTATGTATGTTCTGGGCTTTGCTTGCTCTGGGTTTACATAAAAACGTTAGGAATACAGACCTGCAGACCCCACAACAAGGCCATTTAGCATAGACATAGTCATACAGCCCTCTTGAAAGCAAAAAAAACAACTAGTGTCAGTTAATGATTTATCTTTTGCAAAGCTTTAACATGCACTGAATAACTTTTATCTTTGAATGTTTGGATAGGAAACACTAACTTAGTCATTGCTGATGGTAGATAAATAAAAGAGCTTTTACAACTCAGAATGTGTTCTTCATAACAAAACATTGTTTTGTGCATAGCAACATAGTCCCACAGAGCCCAGTGAATGTTTCACTAAACCACAAGTATGAGTGAGAAATGTAATGTTGCGATAGCATGTCAGATCTCTTCCACCTTTACTGATCTAAAAAGCTGTGGGACACAGAACAGTTAGCCTGAATGTATGTGCATGACAGATATATGAACTGTGCTGTCTTTTCTTCAATTCTCTAGTGAATGATCTTGATACAAACATCTGACACTTATCACCATTTTCTCACGACGTGTGACTTCATGGCTATGCGGTTGTGTACTTTTCACTTGTGCAAACTTACTTTCTGGCACTGGATCCTGCACACACACACACACACACACACACACACACACACACACACACACACACACATATCCATGCAGAGAACAGTAAACCTGTCCAACCACACACTGACATGCAAGCTGCATCTTTTATTTATAAAGCTTCAATATAAATCAAAACTACGCATGTTGAAGAGAATGAGTTTAGATAACAAATGGATAACAAATGAGTCTCAGATTTTTGGGATTTCAGAATAAAGCCTTGAGAATAGGGTAAAGTTAAAGGAAAAGTGCAACCAAATTAGGCAAGAAGCACATCATGACATGGGCGGTTCTTAATGGCAAAGCTCAGAAACAGGTTACACAGTACTGTGGGTGCATGAAAAGAAACTGCTTCAGAAGGTTCTCCAGTCTCATGGACGTCTAGCACTGCACAGGATGACCAAATTCGGATTATTACTGATTTTGCTGCTGGCTGAGACTCTCATGGCTGAGGAGGACCCAGAGCCTCTTTTCAGAGCAGCAAGAGGGGAACTGGAGATGGGTTACTGTTTTGGAGTGGACTACATCGCATTGTACAAGCTAACAGAGACAGAGAGGCAACTGTTAGGCAACTCATCCAACCCAGTATTTGCACCTCCTGAGGCTTACAGGGACCGGGTGAGTCCTACCAGCCAAACACATGAGCTGCTTGGTATGCAAGTTATGGATCTCAAGCTCTCTGACTCCGGTATCTACTTGAGAGAGTGCTGGCGTGACAACAAACTTGTTAAGCACCAGAAATACTACTTGTACGTGTGTGATGAAGAGGTCAGTTCCCAGGAAATTTTGATGGGGTCAGATGGAGGTGCAGATTTGGTGTGCCATTTTTCTGCACAAAAGAATGCAAGCATCAGATGGTTTAACGAGGCGAATAGTGCCTACAAAACCTCTCTGTTTCTAGACACCAAGAGGTCCCTGGAGCCACTACAAGAGGAACTGAAGGGGGTTATCCAGGTGCTAGACAAAGGCTTTTCTCTCCACCTTTCGGAAAATGTCTTGAAGAGAAACAGCAATTTCTACTGCCTTGTCATGGAGGGAGAGCAGTGCAAGGCCTTCCAAAACATATACATGCCAGACAGCAGTGAATTTGAAATGTGGCCGGCTTTTCATGGTGTGGGAGAGAGGGTAGTTCTGTCCTGTCTGTCTGAACATTTGAGTGAAAGATATTGGGAAACACCTTTCGGACAAGTTACTGAAACAACACCAAGCAAAATCAAGGGTTCCATTGCCAGTGAGATGTATATATCAAAGAGCAAAGAGCCAAATGATTATTCTCTGGTAATTCCTTCTATTACACTTAATCACTCCGGAGAATACTCGTGTTCGACAACAGAATACTCCATTTCAGTTTGCACAGAGCTGAAGACCACTAAGATTCAGACAAACCCAGGAGATAAAGTTACCCTGGATTGTAATCCGACCACTGCTGAGTCAACCAACATCCAGTGGTATCGGAAAACAGGCTTTGAGCAAGACCTCCTCATTTATGAATCAGGAGATATTTCTCCGTATAGTCTTGCTAATTTCCATTTTTCAGACTATTCGCTTACAATCACTGAACTCTCTACGAATGACAGTGGAACATACTGGTGTGTGTTGCTTCTGGACAACTTTTCTGACAGCGCTGAAGAAATGCCAGAGGGTGAAGATGAGAGCGATGACTATTGGCTGAGAGAGGACGAAAACTCAGACAAGTGCATCTTTAAGCAAGTGACCGTTCTGAATGTCCTGTCTAGGAAAAATCCAAGAATTAACTCTGATTCGACACCTGAGCCTGATTCGACACCTGAGCCTGATTCGACACTTGAGCCTGATTCGACACTTGAGCCTGATTCGACACCTGAGTCTGGCACACTTCAGTATGCAGTGATCGGAGGGGTTGTTGCACTAGTGGTAGTGTTGTTGACTGTGGTTGTAGTAGTGGTGTTAAGAGCTAAGAAAAAAGCTCCAGACCAGAGTAGGCCTGAACCTTCTGCACAGCAGATAGAGTCTGCAGTATCTGAGCCATTCATACCTTTAAAAAGTGTATCCTGAGGCTCAGAAGACTAATTCATCTATCATAACAGTCTCTCTTTTCAATATTTCACACAAGCTTGTAGGGTTGAATGCACTGTACAGTATTACATTGTAACAATGTTTTCCACATTATTTTTTATTCAAATGTTTTTTAGTAAAGGTAAACGTAAAGGGGAAAGGGGTTAATTGTGTGCATAAACGCTATGAGAGTAACTACATCTGTAATGCAAGGAGCAAGTCAATATCCAATGTGGGAAACTGGAGTTGGGAAATAAGCATAATCTGATCCTAAATAGTTTGCGTGCTACCCTCACCTGCAGACGAAAAGCTGTCCGAAGTGGAACTTTTGGAGCAGTCATGCACACAGTATCTGGCATGTGTGTAATGTGAAACCTCTTCTGGCACAAAGTGACACTTCCTTCTGTGGGGATGACAGGACCAGTTGGTTTGCTTCCATGTCACATCTACATGTACATGCTTCAAAGAAATGGAATTTTTAAAACCAACAGCCTAAAGCAGATTTAAAAGTTAATCTGTCAACATTCAAGGCGACATGGGCCTAAGAGATAGTATCTAACTATATCATGTGTGCTGTACCATGTTTTGCAGGGCACACTTCACTGGTTGGACTAGTGATATGAACATATGGACACTGGCTACAGATATGGACATTGACCAAAGTCAACTCACTTCTGTATTTTGGTAGCCATGTTACTGGCTAATGTGTTGCTGTTTTAGTTTGTTAGTATTTAGTCCACTGTATGTTTTTGAGTGTTTTTAATGGGTGTTCGTATGTGGTTCCATTGATAGCTTTAATCCTGGTCATGGAGTCTCCCAGCCCTGCATATGTTAATGTCTTCCAGCTCCAACACATCTCGGTAAACGTGAAATATCTGTTAATGGAATCATGAAATAAATTTGGTTATGTGCTATTGAGAAAGGCATAAAAATCTGCAGGGCTCCACTTTAGGACATAAAAATAAAATATAGTGTTATAATGTGTCAATAGAAAGTTTAATGTATGGAATGATTTTTCAGGGGCCTACAATAAAGAGTTAAAGAAACTGATTTTATCCAAGGCTTGACATTCTTGTTCCCCCAAACTTTCTTTGAAATGAATGATAATGATGAAATGATATAGAAATAGAAATTTCAGGCACTTTTTCTTTTGTTATTTAATATTGTTCCAGTGTATATATCCACTTCAAATTCACTTTTTTGACTGGAAACTTGAACAAAATGTATTTAGCATGAACAAAAACAGGTTTAAGGAAAAGGAAAACAAGATGCAAACACCACAACTGAATAACATTAATACTTTGCTGCAAAGCCATTATTATAACAACAGTTTTGAGACATCAGTAAGACATATGTGCAGTATTTTAAGTCAAATTTAATTGAAAATTGAGTCATTCCAGTTGACAAGCCAGCTTCAGTTCCCCTGGGTTATCCATCAGTCATCCAAGTCAGAAGACTGCGTAGGTCATTTCTTCACTTTCTTTAAAACATCCATCTTCTCCTCTTTCTTGTTTGGTAAATCATAGATAGATAGTGTGACCTGGTACATTCTCCAAGTTGATTTTTGGTGACATGTAATGTTCTAATTGAGTTTGCAGAGAGGCACCATGATATCATGATGCCCCCCACCCCAAGAAAGGGTTTGGTCTTCTAGGGATCATTTGATCTCTCCTGAAAAAGATGAGCTGAGTTACTGCCAGAGTTCTTTTGGCAGTAATCTGGAGGAATTTATCTTAACCTTTACATATACACACACACACACACACACACACACACACACACACACACACACACACACACACACACATTTCAGCTTTCATACCTGGATTAATGCAAGAAATCAGTATTTGGTGGAATAAACTCTCAATCACAGATCACAGCTTTGATGTGTCTCGGCATTCTCTCCACTAGTCTTTCATGTTTCTCGTGTGTAATTTTATGCAACTGCAAGCACAAAAATGAGTCAGTTTGGCTTTGTTTAGTGGCTTGTGACTGCTCAGGTTTTCAGTCGGGTTCCGGTCTGGAGATTGGGCCTCGCTGAAGTACCTCCAGATCATCATTGTGTTTATGTTAAGAATTGCATATTTTAGTGTCATATTTAAGTACAAACTCAAAAGAAGAAATGTGTGTATTTTAAATGATTGCATGCACCTGAAGCACATTAAATGACAAAAAAGAATGTCTGAACAATTCATCTACCTTGCTATGTAGGAATGTAGAAACGCTATCTTTAAAATGGTCAGCAAAAAAGGAAACAAATCTGGTTTTAAAAGCTTTTTTTCCATGATCTCTTCCCTGATGAAAAGCCTCCCCCCACAATGATTTCTCTTTGGTGTCCTTCAATGTGCCAGTGGCACGTTTCTGTAAATTGCAGACTTGAGTCTATAACTCCCCTGATTCTAATAGTCTGAGTCTAACGGCTGGGTGGGTGAGCAGCAGTCGGTGGGTGAGAAGACGGAGGCCGCTGATGATGTCTGGAGAACAGAGTGCTGTGTTGATGGGCCCAATTATGCAGCAGAAAGCTGCAGCAGCAGGCTCTTTTAAAAGAGAGAAATTCAGGTAAAGGAAACAGCTCTGCTAATGTGGGCAGCAGACTGTGGCTATGCATTCTCCTAAAGCTGGGCTTGCTGCCTTCCAAATGTCTGTTAAACTGCTATTCTGAGTGAATTTTACATTTGAGTGATGGGATGCTTTGAAAGCCTTGATGTCCATCTGTAAACATGTCTGTAAATACTTGTACTGGAAATAAATCATACTGTAATTGCTCTGCTTAGACAAAGACATACATTCATCTAACAAAGGCTGTACAGCATGGACTGATTATCTTCTATGGCCAAAAGAAATATCATATTCTTCATTATGACAGTACACAGCCATAGCAACGGCACATGTTGAGAAACATAAAGGTGGCTTCTGTTTTCCTCGATGGTTACAACTACAATAATACTGTTTATGTTTGAAAACTCTGTAGATTATAATCATTTGCACCTCAGTTCCCATTGCGTGATTGTACCTATTGTGACACCACTTACATACAGCTTACCTAACAGCTGAACGCTTTCTTTTCTTTTTATGGATGTTTATGAGTCATAACCAGGTTCTTAATTAAAAGACAGTTAGCAATGCAGACCAGGTAGACAGGCAAGTTTTTGGGAAAGCCCATTTTCTCTTCACTCGTCAAAAAGGCCATCATCCTCCCTAACTGCCATTTTGATTTATGCCTGCAGGTAAGTCATCTTTCATAACTGAAACCTGTGGAGCAGTGTAAATATGTGCTGCGATCTTCAATCCCTAGTTGAAAGCAAGGCTCCATCATTGGTGTGGAGAAAAGATGATTCCAGGGGCTCAGAGCTTGAAGGGTTATGCTTATGAAAGTAGTTTAAATTTTCCATACCATGACCCCATTCTGCACTTAATATGCTTCAGTCCCTGGTTCAAGCCTCTGCTGTTCATTTTCTGAACTGCAGGTTTAAGCTGACAGAAGAGAGAAGAGTGGGAGTGTGGGAAAAGAAGAAAGGAATGAGTGGGAGGCTGAAACATTTCATGGGCATGATTTTCCCTTTACAGCGGTTATCTGTCTGAAATCTGTTATGGTTCTGTTAAGGTTACATTTTCACTATCTCTGTGAAAATGCAACGAACAAATGCCCATGCACTGTTTCGTGTGTGTGTGTACATGTATACCGCACAGGATGAAGTGTAGAGTATTCAGACACTTATTTTGTTATTTAATATACTTTTGGTGTATATTTGCACTTCAAAACACATAACACATAAAATCTTCTTACTTTTGTACTTCTAAATATGAACCTAAAGCATGTTTATAGAAGTATGAACAAAGATATGTTAAAATAGACCATGAAAGGCTAGTAGTTTGTATACTTTTTACATTTTAAGTGTTCTGTATCCAAAAGTCATACAAATAAACCAGAAGCAAAATATCCTGATAAAAGAAGTCACCACTGAATGGGAGGATTTCCCCCAGCAAGTCACAGCAATGGTTAAGATGAAGGAGGCTTTTAAAGTTCTTAAGGACAAATGTATTAAACAACACCAAAATGGAAAATGCTACTGAGCCCTAGTGAAATGTTCCTGTCGATAGAGATTTGGCACTGTCTTGATTTAAATTTGATTGTTTTAAATATATATTTGATTATTGATTGTATTCTTTGATAAGAAAATCATTAATCACCAGACATTTTAAAGTTCCACCAAATACAGCCCATCACAGTAGTTTTTAAATCACATGACACATCCTGTTGAGACCAGAGCACTCATTGTGGACTGTTGTTTTTCTAATGGCCATGTGGTTTTCGTATTTTCAAAGTATACAGCTCTGGGGGAAAAAAAGGCTGCAAAAATGTCTCAGTTTCTCAGGTTTTATCTTTCATAGGTGTGATTATTGAACTATACAGCTTTACCTTCGTTTTTAAGAATTGCCGACAATATTTCTTCTCATTTCCAGATGAGGAGAGTGTTGATGACAGCAGTGTTTTTTTATACTTTTTTAAATAGTGATCACTAATTAGAAACTCATAAAGCAGAATGAGGTGCTTGTGTAGGAATTTAACAGACACTGGAGGATTTTTTTTCTGGGCTGTATATCAAATGTACTTTGTCACATCAGCAAGTATTTATAATTTGTAACAATATACGTTTTATTTGTACCCGTCTATGCCTGTCAGCACAACTGGTTGGATGCTATAAAAGAAAATATTGGAATGCAATATGTCAATATGTCTGTCAGACTAATGATAGAGAAAATAAGACAGCACTCTTATGAAAGAGTTGCAGGACAACCTGAAAGCACAGAGATCAATAAACAATAATCTGCACCACAATCATCTCTACTGAAAAGCCTCAAAGCGCCTCTGCTTTAAAAAAGATGGACAGAGGTGCATGTCTAAAATGTGCACAATTTCTCTCTTTTTGAACAATGTATTTTGGTCATATGGAACAAAAATAGAACTCTTTGGCCATCATTTTGTTTGTCATGCCTGGAGACAAAATACACAAGGAAGGATCCACCAGGAGATATAAGAATCTAATATTGTCAGCCAAGGAATTGAATATGAGGAGAAGATAACAACCACAAACATACATTAAAAAATAAGGAGCCTGCTGCATAAAACTATATTTGGTGTAAAGCTTTTGAGCAGTGTTTAGCCGTAAAACCACTTGTCTGTTATTTTTTAGGGGCCCCACATGCCTCCTGTCAAGGCATGGATTTCACAAAACTTTTGAAGGTGTGCTGTGGTATCTGCCGCCTAGACGTCAGTAGAAGTCCTACAAGTTGTGAGGTGCGGGCGCCAAGGATCAGAATAGTTTTCCAGCACATCCTGCAGACACTTGATCAGATAGAGATCAGATTGAGATCAAGGTCTAGTCAATGCCATGTCTCTCTGATCATCTCCGAACAGTTTTTGGCCAGCAACAATGTTTATGTAGGCAGTAGGTGTTAAGGTAACATCCCAAGGTTTCCCAGCAGAACGCTACCCAGAGCATCACACTGCCTCTGCCAGTTTGTCTTTTTCCATAGTGAATTTGTCTAGGGGTGTACATGGTTGTGGGCACTCTGACAGGTCTTTGAATAGCAAACCCCAATGCATTGTGTGTCCTGCCACCCTCCATCACAGCACATAACATTTTTTAACAATTTGTGCAACAGTAGCTCTTGGATCCAATTCACAGCATGTTGTATTACTATGCATGTGACAAATAAAGAACCTTAAATCTTGAATCTCTGTGAGATCGGACCAGACAAGCCAGCCTTCACTCCCCACAGGCCTCAGACAACCTTTGGCACCCATGACCCTGTCATTGGTTCACAATTTGTTCTTACTTGGAGCACTTTTGATAGGTACCAACGACTGCATACCAGGATCATCCCACAGGACCTACTGTTTTGAAAATGTTCTGCTCGTCTAGCCTTCAGAATTTCAGAATTTCACAACACATCCACAGGAACTGACCACTGACTTGCTGCCTATTACATCCCTTAACAGGTCCAGTTGTAAAAGGACAATCAAAGTTAATTTCTTCATGTGTCAGAGGCTTTAATACTCTGGCTGATCAGTGCATTTACAGTATAGTGACAACTACTTTTCAAGGTCAGCTGAACACAGTGTCAGTTACATGGACACAGACGATGGCTCAGGACTATATTCTGCTCGCCATATGTCTCAGATATTGTAAAATGCATCAAAATATATTTGAGTAAATGGAAAGTGTATTGGTGACAAGTGACATTTCTTTGCATCATGTTTTCTTGGTTGTTATTACTGGTATATGTTGACAGGATAAAGTACTGCATAAAACCTATTCTATACATTCAGAGAGTTCAGGAGACGAGGAATGCAGTTTTGTGGACATTCTTTGGAAGGGAGGGAAATGGCTGCTTATTTACTTTCCTTAATCATGTTACGATTCAGAGCATTGAAATGTATTGAAAAGAAATATATAGAAACACATAACAGAATAGTATGTTGAGTGTATTTAATCATGTTTGAAGTCAACATTTTGCTTCTTTAGCTTAGCGCTGGGGCTACAAAAATGTGGTAAACAAACACTGGAAGTCAGTAGTCACCCAGATCACTAAAATATCTCAAACCACTTCTAAATTTTCATTAATTGGGCACAGACTTGTGGATGTACTTTAGTACTCTTCTAAATTATGACGGCTTGGGAATGACTCTTCAAGTGTTTTTTTATGGCGAGGTACTGAAACAAACTCAGTACCTCGCTGTGCACCCTGGGCAGCTTGATTTTCTTGCCCTAAGTACTTCACCTCCATGTTCTGCTTTTGCTGCCTCACATTTTGATGTATCTTCTCTCTCCTACTCTTCCCTCAGTCTCTTCCCATAGTGTTAAATAACTACAAAATATAAAAATTATTTGAAAGTGACCATTCTGTCATACGTGAACACACCCCTGCACAAAATTCTGTGTGGGGGCAGTACTTTGCTCAGGGTACCTCAGAGGTGCCTAACAGCCTTGAACTTTCTGATTGCAGGGCGCTCTAACCACTAGGCCACCAGCTGTTTCAACATTACATTATTAGCAATATTTCTAAATCCCAAGAAAACCCTCCCGGTTTTTTTGGTGACGTTGTTAATCACTCTGTCATAACAGCAGGGATTTTTTTCCAAGGATTTTACTAGTGCCCAGCTTGGCTGAGTGGTGGTGGGGATCGCTAACCAACGGCCAAGCTAACAAGCTAATGCCCTTGCTTCTGTGCACTTGTAGGCACATAAAATAGAACGAAGTGAAAACAAATGTCACATGTCAGTAATTTTGAAGTAGAGAACTACCCTATCAGGGTTGGCAGCCACTTGTTTCACGGGTGGGACTTATTTACCATTAGAGTCCATTGAAACCTGGAAAAACCCACAAGGTCTGAGAAGATTTACATTGAAAAGAAATAAGGCTGCTTGTGAAACATGTTACACTGAAATGCTCTGATTCACGCCGTTGGGGGTGGCGCTGTTTCACGTTTTTGATGAGAGCCGTATACAACTGTCACGCTATTGAGGAGCTGAAATTAGGAGAGCAACCGTATTTTTACGAGCATTTCTTGTTTTACACCAATAAAAATGTGATAGTTATGAAGTTTTTTTGTATTATTTTTCTGTATTACTGACCAGTGGTGGTCGCATCTCTTCTGAATTCAAAGGATCAGTGTCAGAGCAAAAGTCCCCAAAAATATCCTTACAGGAAAATAAAAAATGTTATTTGGAATATTTCTACAGGTCTGGTTGTCATGAAATTTTGACAATGAGTTATCACTGGGATGTAGCACACGGAGGGGGTGGTGTCTTTTGTCAGATTAAAATGATGCTACATGGGTCAGATAGTATTTATAATTTTGCTTCCCCATCCCAGTACACCTCCACTTTTAGAAAGCTTGATACACCCCTGAGTTATCATACATTTTCCAAGTAAAAACAACTGAACATACAAGGATTTGTTATGTAATGTTGACGGTAAAACAACATTTTTAAGCATTTTGTGTCATAATTTGATGCAGCTTGACATCTGGACATATACTCTCCAGACTGTGAACAGTATGTTTTACCAGAAAGGTGCATTTCACAGTAAACCACTCAGAATGGCTTTTATGTCTTAACCACATAATTTTGAGCTATCCATGGAATTCCTTTTAAACAACAACTGATATATCTCACTGTCAAGTACTAGACCTGAGCCTCACGAGTGCTGTGCCTTTTGAAAAACTCTCTGAAGGACACTGATGTGGATGGGCTATATGAGGTATATATCTTAGTTCTCCAGATACTGACAACCACAGGAGCAAAGGGAGGTAAGCTTCATCAAAGCAGAGGTGCCTCTCTGGGGCTCTAAGAAGGTCAGTGTCTGTATTTTTTCCATTCCGTGCAGCATTACTCAAACAAACCTTTTGAGTTTTACTATGATGTGCAGGGTGCAGAGAAAGTCATCCTGGGGTAGACAGAGTTAGAGTCAGATGTCCAAATCTGCAAACGCACAGAGCAATGTAACCTAACGTCTCTTGGAAGTAGCAAGGAATGTTCTCAAATATTGTAGGTAGGTTTGATTATTGCTCTGTTAGTAGGGCTTTAAAAGGATACTTTCCATGTGTGCATTAATGCTGCATGTGTTTGTGATCTGTTCACTTGTCTCTAAAATTCAAGGCAGAGATCATGTTTGTTTTATTTTTTCTCAAAAACTTGGAGTCGTTCACACCTCAGAGCTTTTGGTGGGACCACTTCAACTTGTTGGCTGAGGAGTTTTTCATTACTCCAGCCAACAACAATGACAGCCAACACAGTCTCCTCTGCACACAGTCAGGGCTTACAGTATATTGTCATTATCTAAAGTAAACCATGTATCTTCATTTTATCTCCAATTCTTATTTTATTATTCCACTTGAATATATATA
>JBBJLR010000019.1:12063395-12081392 GCA_037577145.1 Brachypetersius gabonensis
TAAGAATGTGGAAAGACAAATAAGAAGGCAACGTCTCCATTACACATACCTTTTGGTATTTTATTTTTAAATACATCATTCATGCTCGGGTCATCCGTGACCTCTAACTCTTTTTTGTTAATTATATACGTGTATACATATTACATAGATATATACATATAAAATATTTCCACAAACTGCAAGCCATGTCATACAGAGAATCAACCCTTAGAAGTCTGAAGTTGCCATCTTCCGTCAATTCACATTCTGAAATATGTGCAACGGCAGCTTTTCACATACAAATCATAATACAATGTATTCTTCTATGTTCAAATAAAAATGTGCTATCAAGTTTATAAGATAAATGCAAGTAGAGGGATGGCATGGGACTTGGGGGTTTAGACATTTCCACATATACCAAATCACAACTGCAGGAAATCTGGCACCCATGTTTTTAACCTGGGATGTACAGTCACCCAGAACGTTCTTGTAATGAAATGCATATCCACTAGGAGGCATCCACTGTATGAGCAGGTTACATCATTGAATGAATCTCAGTGTCCCTGACACCAGAAAGAGCTGGAGATCACGGATGACCCGTTCTTCAGAGGATGATGCATTTGAAAATGAAATAGCAGGGCTTTTGAGGTCTATCAAAATGTATGTGTGATGGAGACTTGTTTGTGTTTCCATATGTTTGCTTGATTCAACAAAACATAGCACTATTCATGTACCAGAGAAATCCACATCAAGAATCTGTTATCTTTACAGATCTCAAGTATAAGAAATATCAGATTCTACACATGTTCATCACACTGAAATATGTCATGATTCAAAGTGACTTTGCCATTCAGCACAGTACAGTATATCAAAAAATCACATTAACGAAGTTAACCAACCATGAGCATGAGCGCGGTCATGAGTCGAGTATGACCCCTGAAATAGCTCTTTAACAGCTGATCCTTACTGCATGAGCTTACACACTCAGACACACACACCAACACACAGTTCCAACGCACATTGTGTTTATGTGTGTGTGTGTGTGTACATAGATAATTAATATTTTTTTAAAACTTACTCTTATTTTGAAAGTTCGTTTTTTTGTGCTGACCACTTTGCCTCACTTACTGAACATACTGAATGCTTCTGCTGCTCCCCCATAAAATAAAAATGTTTCTGCTGGTAAAACAATTTAACATATTTATATATGTTAACTTGTTGCTCAGAAGGGGCCTGATAAACTGTTCTGAACGTTCTGATGATTCATGCTGCCTTGTCAAAAATGCTCATTTTAGGTTTATACACTTTATAGTGAGTTTATAACACTGATGATGATTAAAAATAGACAAATAATATGAATAAAACAGAAAAATATATTTTATTTAAAACATTAAGTTATTGAGTTTCTGCTGCTTTTCTGCTGCCTTGTTGAAAATTGCACTGATAACGATGAGCAATCAGCAAAAAAGTATATATATATATGTGTGTGTGTGTGTGTGTGTGTGTGTGTGTGTGTGTGTGTGTGTGTGTGCAAATGCACATACTGAATGAGCAGTGCTGTTACAACGCCTCTGTGTTTGCCTGCAGAGAGGGAATCAGAATAAGCATCATTCCCTGCATTGTCCTCAAGGAGTTTGTTCATTATAAAGAAAATGTCATGAATGCAGCAGAGTAATTTATTTAGTAGTGGAGCACTAGTGGGGACACTACAGCAAAGTCTGCCCCAACTCAAACAATAACCCCAATAACCATAAACCCACAAGCTCAGCCTCTTCCTTTTTTGTTAAAATACCAGATTTACATATTTAGATTTATAAACTGAATTTGATTGGAAGTAGGGTAAAAAGGTAAAATGGCATTTCTTAACGACTGTAATAAGTGCATTTTGTCTAAACAACACATTTGTTTTTGTAGGCTACAAAAACACTATTTTTTATAAAAGTTTTTTTTCCATACATTTTTCTGAAATCAAGTGTCTCCTTCTTCAGCAACAGCCTCAACAGATCTGGGAAGACTTTGCAGTAGATGCTGGAACATTCCTGTATCTCGCATTTGCGAGATCAAGCACTGATGATGAATGATAAGTTCTGGATTACAAACATCAATCCCACTCATCCCAAAGGTGATGGAACCCCATCATTCCAGAAAATGAAGTTTCCTTATTCCAAAGGCAACGCTAGGGGGCTTTATATCGATCTGGTCGACACTTGGCATTGAACATGATAACCTTAGGCTCGCTTTTAATGTCAGTGCTTTTCCAGGCAGATTATAGAAGCTGTGTTTGTACGTGTGTGTGTGTGTGCGTGTTTGTACAGCTGAATTGGAAGTTAAACTTGGTTGCAGAGTTTAGCTGTGGATCAGAGCAGATGGGGGGAGTATAAAAATCAGTGTTCCTGAAAGGATGTGAGGTGGGTGAGCTCTGCAGTGAAAGCAGAGACAGGTAAAGGCTCATAAGCTCAAATCAGCAGCAGCAGCAACGGCAGGAGAAGCGTCTCAGCTCCATCGCTTCGATCCCACCCATCGCTCCGAACACAAGCCCACCTTTACTCCTCCGTAAACTCCCACTGTACTCTCCTCTGGACCTGGAATAGATCTGGAACAGAATGCCAATGACTTAAACAACTTTACTGCTCCGCAAACCCAGCCTGATCGACGAACACAGCATCAGACCTGTTCATGGTAAGAAACACGCTCTTTCTCTTTTCAGTACCGATCACGCGGGGCGTGTGTGCACGTACAGCTCAGCGTCCAGGGTCGTGTTTTTACCGTTAATTCACTCTTTTTGTATGATCGTGTCACTGTTCTCGTTAAAGGTGCTGTATTAGTGGAAATATGGATTTATTTAAACTGGTTTTCCTCGAGCCCACCTCTCCTGGACAGAAAAATGAAAGCTATGGGGCTTCTTACTCAAAGTCCTACTTAAAAAGCACCTTAAAGCACCTTAAAGCAGCATTAAAACACGCACGACCCAAAACACATTAGTTTCATTTCCGTTATCATTCATTATAGAACTTCATGTGGAAGTCATTGTGCAGATCAGTGTGTAAGAAGTGATACAGGAGAAATGATAAGAGGTGATGAGCACTATCAATCCAGCGGTACACTCACGAATGATTATCTTTAGGCTTTGGTGTGTGTTTTAAAAGCTCTTCCCTGTGCATGGCATTAGTCTGTGTAAACTGGTTTTAACTACGGGAAATGGAAGTGCTCTACACAAAATGATGAAAACGAAATAACAGCCATATCTCAGCAACAACAATAGCATTTTCTGCCCGGCAGATTGTTATTTCATATGTGTATTTTAATTATGCTGTTTTATTAATGATTGATGAGGCACTGATGAAAAAACAAATTAGTGAGGATTTCAAGCTGCGGGTGGATCATCTGAAGCTCTTGTGTGACACTGTGATATTTTTGTGCTGTTAAACATGTAAAAAGTTCTCTCTCTACACATATGGACCTCACCGCCCAGCTGTCACTATTAGATTTCATTTCTTAGGCACTTAGGAGCCTCTTTGAAGCTCTTCTTCTATTCAGCATTTCGCTTTCTGGTCAATAAAGTAGATTAATGGTTGCAAGATTTATGGACTTTGGAGCAGGAAATGAGTAAGGAACGGTAGTTATGAGAAACTAAATGAATTAAAACTGGTAAGCCAGTTTCTGCCTTCACAAAACGATTTAGAGGATGTGTCAGAAAACAGGCACTTCATCATTACTGACAGAGTCAGATCACGTTAAACAGAAAGTTAGACTGCAGACTAGAAATTAACCTCAGCTTAGCTAGGTCTCAAGAGTTGTTGCTAAATCAGTTAGAGAGGAAAAGACTATGATCGCCTAGGGCACCTAGACACTGTTTATCTTTGTAAAGGTGGTGTAAAGCAGAGTGAATAATCCTTATGTGCCCACACACAGGCTGAAGTTGGACTGTGAAGAAGCCAGTAAAAAATGTCTTTTTCACATTGAAGGTATCTGGGTCTCACAGAATCACTGCTGCATTTAAAACGAGTAGGGATGCAGTGCGACACACTGTGATCTCAGCATGCCTCCTATAGTTCAGTGTGCAATTGCAGTGTGCCTGAAATTTCCTAAACTCGCAGACAATATGCATCTTGTACAGTCAGAGCTATAAAACATCTCTGGAGACTATAGAAAATTCCCTGGAGTCTATTAGAGCTCTCAATGCAAATGTGAGTCTCCAGTGTGACAAAGGCAAGCACTGGTGAGACAGAGAGAAGCAAATCTGAAGGGGCAGCACTGCTTTCAAATTCCTTATGAAGAATTTAGATTCAGTGTTCAGTACGATGATGAGGGTAAGAGCAACGTAAACGAAGCACAGACTGCAAGCATTGCTTTTCCAATGGCAGCCACAAGAATGGAAACACTTCTAACATGACGTCTCATGTGTCACCATAACCCAGCCGTCTCCCTGGCAGCCTGAGGAAAGAGACTCTACTCATTAGTGAAAGCACAGCAGTCTCTCACTGCCTTCCAACAACAATTTGTGACAAATTCAGAAAAGCACAAAGAAATAACGAATGCAGTGGGAGTACTCCTAGCCACAGATTTGCACTATTCGGTGGTTGCTGATTTTGTCACCTGATGAAAAAGTAAACAGTGTTAACTGCGACGTTCCCTCATGCACACGTTTCAGCAGCAAGTGATTCTTAAACTCTGAAACATCAATTTAATCCAATCCGATCCAACTTTATTTGTTTAGCACTTTTAGTAAACGCGAAGGACCAAAGTGAAACTGAAAACAAGAGAAATCAAAACCGTACCACTGTCTGAATACCATACCATGGCCATGGTCCTGCTATACCACTGCATCCCCAATAACAATTATTCTGCTTTATTATTTCTGTAGCATGAAGATTACATAGTCACTGATCAATACTGACTGCACTACCACACTCAGTGCCTGAAAGACACTTTGATTCTTTTTAACACAAGAGTGGCATGACATCGAATATGGATACTTTTTGCTCAGTGAACTTTGAAACCTTCTCAACCACCCATGCGGAAGCGTCTGTTTTGACCTAGGAGCCACATCACTGTTGTCACTGAAGCAGACAATGATTTGGTCTGTTCAGTTAATGGCAGCTGTGAAGACTGCATAGTGTTTCTAAGTCAGGACTTGGGAACATCAAGAATCGTGTTCAGTATGCTTATTTACAATTTAGGGGACCTTAGGGAGCAATGATGGATTAAGCTGCAACTTGACGACACTTGAAATCCACTTGAGCTCTCTCCACAGCGTTTCAGAGGTCAGACCACACAGAAAATATAAAAGCAAGGGCAAACTGGCAGAGATCTTGGTGACCTTGCGGGTGAGATGCTATGCCCTTAAAGAAGAGACTAAAATTATTCACACCCAGAAAATAGCAAAAAAGACAAAACAGCATACACATAAATGTGTGGTCAGTGAATCCCTTTATGAGGAGGTTCAGTAGAAGCTGTAGTACTGCAGAAAACATTTTCAATAACGTACAACGATCAGCTATAACATTAAAAATATTGTGTAGGTCTCCCTCGTGCCACCAAAACAGCTCTGACCTGTAGAGGCATGGACCCCACAAGACCCTTGAAGGTGCTGTGGTGGAGGTAGCTCAGTGGTTAGGATACTTGCCTTCGGACCAAGAGGTCATGGGTTTGAATCCTGCCTTCAGCACTGGTTCCCTGAATTCAGAGTTGCTTCAGGGAAACTGTCCCCTGAATGCCGTAAATGTAAATCTGGCACCAATACATTGACAGTGTTTTTTTAAGTCCTTAAGTTTCTAGATGGGGCCTCCCTAAGTCAAACCAGTTGGTCTAAGATGCAGACTGAGACCTGGGGAATTTATTTGCTTCTAAATAAGTTTTGAACATTTCTTTCAGCGTGGCAGGAAGCATTTTCCTGCTACTGCCATTAGGGAATACCACTGCCCTAAAGGGATATACTTAGTTGGTATGTTTCAAAGTAACATCAACATGGATGCCCAAAGCCAGAGTTTCACAGTAGAACATTGCCCAGAGCACCGCACTGCCTCTGCTAGCTTACATACTTTCTATAATGCCGCATGGTGTCATTTCTTTCTCAATTATGTGACAGTAGAACATCTAGTGGGTAAAACACTTGCCTGTGAACTCAATGAATACAAAGTAGCAGGTTTAAACTCCCACTTTCTGTGTAACTAATGATTACAAGTCACTCTGAATAAGAGCGTCTGCCAAAAGGCCCCATTACACATGCACTTGGCCATCCCTATGATGTAAAAGAAATTATGATTCAGTCCCTATGCAGTAGTGCATTGTGTGTTAAGACAGAACATTTCAATGATAATCAACTTTTCCATTTTTGCTACACCAAGTAGCCAACACAATATGGCCCTGGTTAAAGTCCTTTGTATCCTTACGCTCATTTTCGCTGCTTCCAGCAGATCAGTTCCAAGAACTCACTGTTCACTTGCTGCCTTATATATCCCACTCTTTGACAGGTGCCACTGTAACAACATAATAAATGTTATTCACTTCACCTGTCAGTGGTTTTAATGTTGTGAATGATCTGTATATTCGACCTGTGATGACAAGGCTTGCTGAATAGCTCCCCTGACTGCTGGCTCACAGTCCATCAGCTGTCACTCTAGCTCACAGACGACTTTCATAAATGAAGGGGACCCAGATGTGGGAACCATAATGGAAAATCACATATGTCCTTTTGTAATCATATATATTGTAAGGAGAAAATCAGTAATATGATTTTTATTTAAGATGGTTCCTGATGATTCATTCTTGGTAAGGGGATTTTGCTGACAAGATCATTAAGAGGGGTTTTGTAACTGTTCCTGAGGCCGATAGGGCAAAGAACATGATTTTCTTAGAATTGATATTTTGTATAAACACTGGTTTCCCTGCTAAAGTGCTGAGGGTTCTTAAGCTCATCTAAATTTGTCTGTGACGAACTTGGTAGGGACTAACATGGCGCTTCTTGGGTGCACATCGAGGTGATAAGAGGAGTTTATTAAGAGGAGGGGTCTTGATGCACTAAGCCCCCCCCGGACTCAACCTTGTGCGATAAGTTGTTTTCTGTGTATAAATATTGCCATTGAAGGATGGGATGTTCAGAGAGCTACCTATATTGGGACTGCCCCTAACACACTGGGAAAACTCTCTTTTTCTGCAGACAAAATACATCTTTTGTTTTGAGTGAAGAACTTTGTCTGTTTGTTGATTCTCTGCCGAAACAGTACCATTCTCGGTCCCCCAGCTAGAACAGTAGCTTTTTTCAGAGCTCTCTTGTCAAGCCCCTCAAGAGGAACAGCAGCATAGGGAACCAGTCTGGCAGTCAAAGTGGAGCCCCTATTTTGACAGAGCAGATGCATTTCTAAATTCTATGTAGCATTTCCAGGATGAGGAGAAACAAAGGGAAGGTGAAAAGCATCTGATTTAGCCAGTTTGAAATGTCCTCACTTGTGTTCCATTAGCCTCTTTTGACTAACTTAGATTGCGAATCTAAGCAGTCTTGCAATTTTGAATTTTCCAGCTGACATGGTTGATATGGGTGGCACCTGTTACTGCTGAGAATTTCAATTTCATCGCATTTCAAATATTATGGCATTCTTACCACCTGCGAAGGTGGTTTCAGTGATCAGATTACAATGCAGTTCCAAGATACACTTCTGCCTGTTCCTGCTTGTACTTAGTTCCGGCTCCTTAGGCCATCAGATGAGCCAACATGCATGTCAGCGCATGTCACAAGTAGGGTGTGAAATATAGAAGTCTCAAAAGCAAAATTAACAGGAGCCTCTGCAAAAGTCTTAGAAAGTGTGAGCAATGTGAAATGGTGGAAATGAGCTCTTGCTTGAGTTATAAGGTTGTTTAGTGTCACCCTCCCCAACAAATATTCTCCCTGTCAAAAATTTTGATTTCATTTGACCCAACGCCTCCTACCATTCACAAACAATCAGTTTTTTCCGTCGCCAGAAGGATGGTCGGAGAGGAGATGGCAGGGAAGCGTGGTTGTGCCATGGAATGGGAGAGATTTGGCAGTCAGCCCCTTTCCACTGGACACAGAGAGTTCTTGGAAGGCACATCTGTGGACATCTTCTGTTTTTGCAGGGCATGTGCGTTACTGACTGCGTCACATTTGTCAATGCATGACTTCACTGGGGCAAAATCTTGACCTCTGTTCAGGTGCACAAGGAGCTCACACTGTGTTCTGTATTGCCACTGGCAGTCAGTGAGGACAAAATAGAAACCTACTGAAAAACAACTTTCAGTCTCTACTGCATGTGTATAGACATGTTTTTCAAAATATTTTCATATAAAGTAATTTATATCTTTAACACAATTAATAATCACGTTTAAATTTGTTTTTATACTATATGAGGCACAAAAAATAACGACTGGAAATCTTGTCTTTTACCTTTTAGCCTGTTCCTTTTCTGTCTGCTGCTTTATTATGTATTTCTATGTACAATACAATTTACAGTTTGTTTTTTTAGGTCTTTTCTGATGTTTATTTAGCCATTTTGGGTGGGTATAAAATCCATTTTTGTGCTGTGCACTGTAAATTCTGATGTTCACTTTGTGCCATTGGGATATAAATAGCTTCGCAGACAGTTTTGTACGGGGTCAAGAGATCAACCCGGATGGAAAGGAACATTCAAATTAAGATTTCTTATTTGTACGTTGTATTTCTTCATGATGCAACTGAGCTCAGCTGAACATCAATACGAGATTTTGACCATTTGCTCTATTTCATAAATGCAAATTTTCAGAAAGAATCTTCTTCTAATCTTAGCCCGATCCCAATTTAAGATCTTAAAATGCTCTTTCTTTTCTCTCTCTGCACTGATGTTTATTTGTCTCAAATAATCAGATCTTCAGAGAATCCTCAAGATCCAAATGAAATCTGGTTAGGCTTATAGATGACCCTGTACAGCATCTGAAATTAGTCTTGGTGATCAAATTCAACTCTGTGTGTTTCATCTGTTATGTGAGATGCCTATGAGAGTAGCTAAAGAACTTACGTCTTAAGTTGATTTTTTCTTTTGCTCCTTATTTCTCCTAAGGGGGAGATGAGGATTTAGGAGAAACAAGCCAGACTTCAATAAGATGATTTATTTCTGATGAGACAAAGACAAGGCTGTTGTTAACAGTGAAATCTTACTCTAGGAGGAGACGCTTACAATGAGGACGAAGTATAGAAAAGAAAAAAGGAGGAAAGAGATATAGTTGGCAATTTTCTCAGTAATTTACAGCTAGACTGCTTGGACTAGTGCTTGATTGTCATGGCTGGTGGGGTGTAGCCTATTTTGTCAAATGGGAGAAAGAGCATTTTTGAGATTTCTGTGTGTTAGCTGATGGAGATAAATACCTCCTGTCCCTCCTCCACACCTCCTCCTGGACCTCGCGCTTAGCTGTTTGATGGATGAAAAAGTGGACTGACAGGAAACATTTTATGTCAGCATTTAACCACCCTTGCCTGCAAAGCTATTGTAAAAAGAAAAGGGTGAGGGAAAAATACAAATAAAAACAAAAGAACTGAAGATAGACAATACAGGCAATACAGTTTACTGAGGGTGACTTAAAAGTGTGAGTACAGCCAGATGGGTTAATACATATTATAGGTTAATCTTAGTTCTATCAGAATGGTTACTAAGAGTGAGAAAGAAAAGCAGAGGATTACTCCTGAGGTGCTCCGTCCTGGAGGGCCAAAGATCAGAGCAGTTTGTTGATTTATTGCTCTAAACAGCCTACTAAACCTGGTAATTAACATCTGAGTTTAATTGGATGCACCTGAGCAGGAAAATCACCAAACTGTGTATAAGATTATCCTTCCAGCACAGAGGATGCCTACCCCTGGGGGTTAGAATTAGGCACTGAGAAACTGAGACTTCTTCGTGTCTTTGTGCACTGATAGACTGGAGGAGGTAGGGACAGCGGGCCAGTATGGAGTGCTCGTGGAAGACAGTGCTGCTGTTGGTGTGTGCGTCTCTGGGGGTGCAGTACACTGCCATCCGCTCCCTCCAGGACCTGTTCCCTGCACCCTGCCAGGACTCCGGACACTGCCAAGGACGCCTGGGAAAAGGTGAGTCACAGAAAAAAAACTGTGTGTCTAACAGTAAAACTAAGCCTTCTGGGGGGAAGGTGCCATAAAGAGTGTACTGCAATAAAGAGGTAACAAATATTTAACAGATTTACACCAACAGAGAATTACAGCATGAAAGTACTCCTATCGGGTTGGAAAGAATAGTTGGAGGACTTCTCTGTCACAGATTCATAACAATAATAACAATAACACTGATAAAATAACAGTGATCTGATAAATCCAGGGTGTTGGAGTCCAGTTCATCAGCAAACCATGAAGACCTTCAAGAATAAATGAGGAGAGTTGTTGATCTCTGAAGTGGCCCCATTTGATTGCCATTCTATAAATGATCAGTCTTAGATTACAGTTTTAGAATTTCTGTGTGAATTTGTGCCCATTCCTTGATACTGGTACTGGACAAGTAGGTCTGACTCAGTATCTCTGATCCAGTTGATCCCAGTGGAGTTAAGGTCGGTTAAGTTAAGATTGCCCCTCACTGAAAGTAAGGAGGCCTAGTCTAAATGCTAAAAAAACAACAACATGCATGTCCAAAACTACTGTCCATGTAATGTTCTTTTCTGTTAATATAAGTACAAAGTCAAAGAAAATTATGTGTTAAATGTGAACATGATGTAAGCAGTGGAAGTTTCTTAAGTAACAAACCATAACAAATCAGACTTAACATTTTCCATCACTGGATATTCAGTGTGTGTGTACCAGTAGAGGGCAGCCATATCTCCTCCTAAATTAATCCAGCATTGTAAACATGTCATCACCACTTCTGGTTCACAATGGCATTGTATATCAAGTGCCTCTTTTGCATATCAACCTTACTCTACCACAACACAGTTTGAGGGACTTTTAGGGTACTGCTTGAAATCATTTTAAAGCATCCTGCCAAGGCCTTGCCCAGCTAACATCAGACGGTTCTCTACTTTGTTTATTTATTAGGAATGTAATTAACAGGAGTCAGCTGGGAGAGAGCTGATAAATACAGCTAGGAATTCCCTCCTTATCTCAGATAACACAGGAGAAAGGAAGATGTAATATCAGTCATTTATTTCACAGTCATCTCATTTATCTGCAGTAATCTCCTCTCATAGAGCAGCTGTTTGCACTTTCAGCAAGCGCTTCTTCGCACACCCTAATGTCCCATGCGCAATCAACTCCTCATCAGTTGTAATTATATGTTATCATTCTCTGTGCTATATTTAGAGATTATTCATTTCAAAATTTAAGATAAGAACAGTCAAATGTCCTGCATCTCCATGCAATCATCAAGGACTTAATTGTTCTCCCCAGTTGACGAAAAGGCCTGTTCAGTATTGCTTTTAATAAAAGTGACTGGACTAGGAAAAAAAATGCATGTCCCGTTTGAGGTCATGCTGAAGATTTGACCTGAATAACCAATTAAATAGGAGTAAATGGGTGTTTTTAGTGTTTTATACTGTATGCTCCGAGTCATGTGTGCCAGCCTTAATTTCATAGTATCTGGCTTTTTTTTATTATCTGTATCCAGATCACAGATGGAAATTTTCCTGCGATGACAGCTCTGCACCTGCGGAGCGTAGCACTGTTCGGAAGCACATCCTTCTTTTTGCACAAACCCGCAGTGGCTCCTCCTTTACAGGCCAGCTGTTTAACCAGCATCCTGAGATCTTCTACGTGTTTGAGCCTCTTTACCATGTCCAGCAGACGTTCACAAACTCTAGCAGCCGACTCCGGAGAGCCCTGGATAGCCGGGCTCTGCTTGGCGCCTACAGGGACCTCCTCCTCAACCTCTACACCTGTGACTTCACTTTCCTGGAGAACTACATCCGGCCTGAGCCACAGGATCACATGACAGCCTCCTTCTTCCGGCGGAGCTCCAGCCGCGCTCTGTGCTCACCACCTGTCTGCCAGGATGGTGATGAAGAGATTCAGGGAGGGAAACCGGATGAGACCTGGTGTCCCAAAAAGTGCAGAGTCCTAAATCTCACTTTGGCCTCATTGGCGTGCCAGGATCGAAGCCATGTGGCCATTAAAACAGTGCGGATCCCTCAGGTGGGTGATTTGCGCACCCTGTCAGAGGACCCACGTCTGGATTTGAGAATTATCCACCTGGTTAGAGATCCCAGAGCAATCTTGGCATCACGCATGACTGCCTTTGCCGATCAGTTCAGGGCCTGGAAGATCTGGAACGCCACAGATCGGCAACCACGTTATGTAGACTTGACACAGATCACCAGAACATGCCAGGATATGGAGTACTCTGTAGAGACTGGTCTGCAGAGACCAATATGGCTGAGGGGACGTTATCTGCTGGTGCGCTATGAGGATCTTGCACTAAACCCTGAAGACAAGGTCAAGGAGATATACAGATTTCTGGGCTTGGATATAGACAATCGAGTCCTCACATGGATTTCCCAAAACACTAATGCCACTGCCCCATCGTCCACTGAGTGGAATTACAAGTACTCCACCAGTAGAGACTCCAAAGCTGCAGCCCACAGCTGGAGGCTGCGTCTGGGCTTTGACATTGTTAAGACAGTGCAGAGTCTATGTAACACTACCTTTGCCTTATTGGGCTACAAGCTGGTACAGTCTGAGGCAGAGCTGAGAAACTTGACAAACAGTTTAGTAGAGCCCAGAACATTTTAGAAACTTTTATACAAACTGTTTAGTCTGAAACAATTTCTCATCAATGTTTAAAATATCTTTCAGTCTTGATCATCTTTGTCAAATCATTAAGTATAATTTAATGTCCTCATCTTCACATGCCTAATCAGTGTCTTTAAAGGAAGCAAAAAGAGAGAAGGGTTAAATTTGTGCACTACTGCTCAAAAGTTTGGAATCACTCAATAATAATATTTGCTGTCTTTTGTTTCTTGGTAACATACAATATACAGTGCTTGACAAAAGTCAGTTGGAATCAGAAATGGCTTATAAGAAAGGCAAAGTCCTCTAGATGATGCTTATTTTACCAATATAAAGTTTTGCATCATTCATTAAGTTGCATCATTTAATTAAGACAGAAAGGTCAAAGCTTGCCTGGACAAAAGTCTTGTCATATACAAAAATAAAGTCATGGTGCCTTGGAAAAAAGAATTAATAATGTGTATGACGTTGATGAAGTCATCTGGAATGGCAAAGGAAGCAGTCTTGCAGGACTCCCAGAGTTCGTTGAAATTCTTTGGTTTCATCTTCCAAGCCTCCTCCTTCATCTCACCCCAGACTTTATGGACTTTAACCAGCTGTGAACATCAGGACACTTTTTTCATTTTGCACCCAGTTATTAATGTGAAAGCCATTGGCATTAAATTGATTTGTCTATTGTAACAATTGATTGATTAGAAATAAAGTTATTTGCCTTTTAAGTTATTATGTCCTTATGTGACAGGAATTTTGTCAGTGACTGGTACCTTTATTAGCCAGAAATGCCACAAATGCAGGAGACCTGTTTGAAGCCCCTTGAATTTTGGGTGAATCTTGGGTCTATGCGGATTCCAACAGGTCTCCTGCAGTATTTGCGGCAAAAAGTGTCCTGATGGTCACTGCATGTTAAAGTCCATTACACCTGCATTATTGAGCATGTCTGGGGTGAGATGAAGGAGGAGGCTTGGAAGATAAAACCAAAGAATCTCAACAAACTCTGGGAGTCCTGCAAGACTGCTTCCTTTGCCATTCCAGTTATTTTAGTCAGTGCCAAGACATATGGATGTAGTTCTCCAAGCTCATGGAAGTCATACACATTATTCTTTTTTCCAAGGCCACATGACTTAATGTTCTGATGTTATTGTAGCAAGCTTGTTTATGTATAATTTCTATATCATTGTTGTATATGACAAGACTTTTGTCCAGTCAAAATTTGATGTTTCTGTCCTAATTAAATGATACAACTCAATGAATGAGGCAAAACTTTATTTTGGGATAATAAGCATAAAGAGGGCTTTGCTTTTCTTTTCCTGATTCCAACTGATTAACTACAAGTTATTATATACAAGTTATTATATAGTCAAGTTATTATATAGTCAAGTTATTTGTTGTTGCTGCAACTTGATTAAGTGACAAGACTTTTGTCATGCACTTTATATTATTATTATGATGTTCCACATTTCGTCCGTAGTTCACTTTCGCGATCATGCTTACTTCAGAATGTGAATTTGATGCAGTCAGGCTCAGGCAAATTCATGTAGATAACAAAAATCAGATAACACATTTATAAAATCATGTCATGGGTCTCACAAAAAACATACATTATAACTTCTGACAATGCTATAAGACCTTTAAAGGGCAGCAGTCAGTAATGTTTGTTTAGTTGAGCAACAGCTGTGCCTGTCTATATTTGGGCTCTACTGAGTATTGACAGACACTTTAGGCTTGTATTGTAAAGTTGCATTCATGTTTTATATAGCAATTATACAATTATACAAGTTGTTGCTCATGACAGGCCAATGTATACGTGACACTATGTGGATGTAATACTACATAGATGCAATATAATGTAATACTGTAAGCTAGAAACCAAAATATATTTTAAGACATTTTTTTAAAAATACTCAGTAGCTGAGGACCACTACTATCCAATGACAAATAATATACTGTTATTCTCTATTTATAGTAATTTATTGATAGCCTGCTCACTATTTTTCAAATACGAGGTTCTCTGCATAATCATTTATTATAACTTAATTCCTCTTATCATACAGTTTTCTTAACCATCTACAAAAATCCAAACATTTGAACTGTAGTGTATGTTACTGTCACTTTGAAGCAGGACAAACAGAATGAACCACTGTCACAATCCAGTGCAAATCGTGCAAGTAGAATGACTTGTTGGAGTTCACTAAATATTACCTAGTACTTTCTGGGTCTCTATTATGTCAGAGTGTCAGATGATAATCATAAGCAGCTGGTTGGAGGTGTGTTGCTGTTTCTGTTGGCTCTCTTGTAAAGAATTCAGTGAGAATGTAGGTATCACGCCCATAACCATTAATGTATGAATCACACTCTCTTGCTTTTTCAAGAATGCTGGAATTAAATACTGAAAGATCAGTGCCTCGCCTCAGGAAGTCTCAAGAACAGAGGACACACATGTTTTGGAAACAAATATCTTCTTGTAGACCAATGCCTTTGACTTAACTGCTTCAGTGCAGTCCAACACAGAACAACACAGCAGTGGTTTGTGCACAATATTGTTTTTATTTCATGCATATTTAATATGTATATCTATTAAATGGTAAAATATTAATCTTGGGGTATTGATTCACTTTTCTTTTTTTTTGCTACCGTGCAGATTGCAGGAGCGCTCTGTTCTCCTTGCTTTTGACGTGTCACTGTTATGCTGAGGCTGGAAGTATTGGTAAGTGCTGACCATCATTTCAACTTTGATGCAGCAGAAGGCCAGCATCAGCACAAAAATACACATCAGAGAACGAGATTAGCAAGAGATAATGCCGATGGCTCACAACCTTTTTGAAGTTCTTGTCAGTTGCTTTGGATTCTGAGCGGAAAAAAAATATTTTACCATCTGCCGCATTATTGGACATGCAGCTAAAAGTTTTTTTTGAACATGACCAGTTTTGTCTAATGCTGCAGTCACTAAGCACTGACAGTATGGGGAGAATAGCTATTAAGTTTGGTGTTCTGTGTGAAACTTGACTGACCGCACTGAACCCTGACCTCAACCCAATCAAGCACCTTTGGGGTTGATTGCAAGCCAGGCCTTCTCGTCCAGCATCAGTGCCTGATCTCATAAATGCTCTACAGAATGAATGGGCACAAATTCCCACAGAAACTCCATAATCTTGTGGGAAGCCTTCAAAGAAGATTGGAAGCTGTTATAGGGGGCATTTTCCGGGTGGGCCAACGTTTCTGTTTGGGCCAACTGTTTATTCATTTAAGGATTCATTTATTGTTCTAACTGGCTCTTGCACCTGTCTGCACCTGTACTCAACCAGAGGTACATCACTGGAAACAGCCATTGTTGTGATCATGAGAGCTTCATCAACTTTAAGCGTTGATATTTTTGGCAAAGATAAGCTTCTGTGAAAAAGACAAAAAAGGAAACAAGTGTGCTACAAATAAATATTTGTGTGTAAAAACATGTGTCTAGGCATGCACACATATATGTAACAATGAATACTGTGTGTGTGTGCTCGCAGGTCTGCATGTTTGAGTGTGTGTGTATGTCCATAGATGTATGTAAGTGTGTGGTAGGGCAAATGTAAAGTCGAAGTCGAGTCGACAAGTCGTTAGATGTCATCAAACAGACGCAGCAGAGAAAACTTTATTCATTCCGGAGGAAATTACTTATTGCTCTTGTCTTGTTGTGGTCTTGTGTTTAGATTCTCCTCCACGCGCCAATGTTACCGCCCTTTTTATGAAGTGACTATAATAATTGGTTAAGCCAATCAGAGGCAGAGATTGCATTGTGTACACAAGCGCACACACACACATAGAAAAATAACACACAACTTGTCGACTTTGTTCTGTAGGTAACGCGTTGACAAGTCAGCTTTTCTGTTAATGCCCTAGTGTGTGGAAAGGTGGGGACAGGAGTGCATACACATGTATACATAGTTGTGCATGTGAATGTCATTTGGTGGCCTATCATTTCAAGGAGTTGGACTCATACTGGAGTAGTATTGATAGAAGTATTGATAGTAGTATTGATAGTAACACAAACCTGATTCATTCTACCAGTCTTCTTTCTCTTGGTCTGGCTTGACAAGATAAACATTTTGTTTACTGGACCAGGTTTAATCCCCTGCATACAAACAAACATCTTTTCTATAAACAAAGTGGGAAGTCTGATGAAGACACACAGGTACACTGGCAGCTCTATAACGCCACAGGAGTTGAATCCTTTAGCACAATCTGTTACAATACAAAACAATTGTACCTGCTGCAAGTACACACAAAACTTTTGCTAGTGAACTTAATGAACTTTAAAAAAGGTTTTGGGAAAAAAAACAAGTACATAGAAGTATATAATTCAATGGTAGTGTTTAACCGTTCACAGTAATGATATGACTCAGAAACTTGATCTGACAAACAGGAACCTGTTTCTTATGAACCTGAAGTGAACAGAACCTGCAGGATGACTTTTCCTTACACTCAGTGAGGCTTTAGGCTTTTTACTTTATATCACACAGACTTAACAGCCTCCTCTCCTGACTCCTTGTTTGAAACTGAGATTAACATTGGGGTTAGGATAGTGCAATGCACAAAAACATATTCCTGACGTTTACCAATCACTGCTAATGTTAGCTAGTAAATAAACGTTGCTCAAGGTGCTAACTTCGGCTAGTAAATGGCTAGTATGTATCAGACAGATTACAATTTAAAACAGAGGCTGTGTCCGAAACCGCGCACTACCGTCAGTGCACTGAGGTTTAGTGCGTAGTGCGCACTGCCGGGGAGAAGTGCTGTCCTAAACGGTACACTAACGTTTTGCACTTAGCGGAAGTGACGGACCTGCATTTGATTCTCCAGCGCGCCAAAATATCACACAATGAATTTCCTTGCGATTTTATTAGCTTTTGATTACCCCCTACTACACCGCCTAACCGCTAAAAACTGCTAGCGTGTGTGCGAACATATAAAGGCAGTCAATATAAAGGTAAACTCAAACAAATTATGTATAAATGTCGTCAGAGAGTGACAGGCTACACACTGCAGTATACTCAGTAAAATAATTGAATAACATTACTTACATTTATATGAAGGAGTTGCCTCTGCCCGCACTTGCTGCTCGCCGTTCTCCAGCTCTGAAATCTTGCCGAAAGACCCTCCCCTTCCGCTACGTGGTCAAAATGGCGTCCATTTAGTGCGCAAAGTGTGCATCATTCTGCACTGCGTTTTTCTGGCCGATTTCAGTGCACCATCCGGTTATCTTGGTTTTCAGTGTGAGCGCACTACGCACTAAAAATCGCGCACTAAAGTGCACAAGTGCGCGGTTTCGGACA
>JBBJLR010000019.1:12097239-12122732 GCA_037577145.1 Brachypetersius gabonensis
CATTTATTTATTGTGTACAAGAGCCAGAAGTAGACAGAGAAGGAATAATTACTCAGTCAGGTACTTGATTAAGGATCTGATTTTTCCACCCAAATCCTACCAGTAGAGCTCTAAGGGAAAATAATACATTATATCTGTGTAGAACTTGAGTAGACCCACTAAAACCATCAATCCGTACCTCTGAAAGTGGTAAAAAAAGCAAACAAAAAAAAAAACAGGTCAGGCTGTAATATTTTTTAATGTGCCGTGCTTCCAACAGCACTGAATATGAGAATGACAAGAAGAATGTCTAAAAGTGGTTGAAGTAATGCCTAAAACCTAGAAGAGCACTTGGATGCCTGCTAGATTTTTGTGAAATAACAGCAGAAAATTCTCAAATTGATCTTGAATGCTGCTTACACTCAGGATTCGTAAAGTAGGATGCTACATGATTTGAAAGAGGCGCATGTGAAGAACACACCGCTGTGCCAACTTAAGCAAATCTGCATCAGCGTGACATCCAAGCAGGACAAGGTTAACCCAGTTCCGCTGACAATTAGCGCGTGCAACCCTGTCTACCGCCTCTGGCGCAGGATGAACTTTCAGAAGGTCTCTGAGTCATTTACTTCCACAGCTGATGGAGGCGAGTGATCACATGTCCAAACCCCAGGATATCAAGCCTGCATTACATCATGTAGTACCAATATAGGTTTTTCCACATGCCTCAGACTGGATAGACAAGGTTGCTATCATTGATAAGTAAAGAAATGCAGGAGGAATAAGAGAAATGCGGTGGAAAAGTTATTGAAGCTGAAAACTACATATCCAAATATATAACTGTGGCTAAACTGAATGGGTGTTTTACGGGCTCAAGGAAAGACGAACATTTGTAAAAAAGTAACTGATATCAACACACTGGCAGTTTAAGAACAAAACCATGTACAGTAACCCCTCAGTTTTAAGCAGATTTTTCGGAGACCCCAACTGTATTGTCGCCACCAGTCCAGCGGTTGTCAGCCGCCATAAAAAGAAGAAAAAGTCTTGTGCCTTCCACTCCCACTGAGCAGAATTATGATATCAGCAATAGGGAGTTGATTGGAGAGGGCTCATGTTCCATTCCTGCTCTCAACTGATCACAAAAAGATTTACTGTGTCATATTGGCTTGGCTACATGATCATCAAGTCTGATGCTACTTCCCAAAAGTTCAGCTCTTTTTTGGAGGCAGCTAGTGGCCTAGTGGTTAGAGAGTTGCCCCTGCAATCAGAAGGGTGTGGGTTCAAACTTGGTGAATTGGTTAAATTTAGAGAAAGAACTTCACATTGTTTACACTGTGTGCTGTGTTGTGCTCACGCGAGGCTATAATGGGCCACTTTACTTAAGAAAGCACCAGTCTTTCTTTTTTCTGCTATCTCCACCAAAGATTTTGTTCTCAGCTCTGTATACTCTGTATACTGTATACAGGATGTAGTAGGATACTCACAGACTGGTTCAGCACCAACACTGACCTCTTAATGTGAACAAAACAAAAAAAGATGGTTATTGATTAACCATGTTCTACAGAAGGACTAATGAGAGAATCCTGAAAACTGCATCACGGCCTGGTTTGGGAATTGCAGCGCCTCTGTCACAGACATCTACAACATATGCTGCATTCACAAATCCACCAGCATTGTGGAAATCTCCACACACACACCATGCACTTTTCCCTCCTCTTCCCCGAAAATGATTTCATAGCATATAGGCCTTTACTATTATGGTGGAAAACATCAGACCCCTTTTATCTGTAGCACCTTGTGTCCTGCTTCCCAAGCCCCAAGAACTGCATGTCCAGTTCTTCATAGAAGAGGAAAGATGCTGAGCCCCTGCCAGGCACATCTTGGACCCCTCACTCATTAGTGACTTTCACCTCTGTCATCCAGATCCTGCCTCGACAGCTGAGGGGGAAGGGTACTATCAGCACTCATGCCTGAACCATACTCATGACCACTTAGCACCATATGCTTCAGTTTGTTCCTGTGCACTCCTTGCCCACCCTACACCTGTTCACTGTGGTTTACCTTATCTGATACTTTTTACATTTCCAATAGTGTGTCTCTGTTATTATTGTTCTAGACATGTAAGTCCTCTGTCTCTATTTATTCTTTGTCAGATTGTGAGCATGTTTTTCTGCGCTTGTTCTATTTGCCTTGCTAGTGGTGTTGTGATTTGAATTTGTGGCTCTGTGGATTACTGGATTTGATCTGGTGTGGCTTTGTTTTCGTGATCGAATGCCATATAATGTGGTTTGCAAACTGCTTCAGGCAAAGTTTATTTATTCTAAATGCTCTGAATCACATAAGATTTTAATCAGTGACAGATTTTTTTTTTTTTTTTTTAAATGTAAACTAGATCTTAAATTAATCTAACTTCCCCAGCTATATTTCCTAATGTAAATGATTTAATCCTCTTTGGTGTGCACACTACATTATAATACTAATGCACCCAAAAAAGATCCCAAAGGCCATAAACAAACATATCTGTTTGTGACTCAAATGGGCTGACGGTTAGATGCTGAAGACAGGGACCACATTTAAGAAAGAATGTCAGAAGTCTGCGTGCAGCACTCCTCCATGCTGTCAGCAAACTGCTAGTCACTGGAGAGTATTGATGCTTTCTCCTGTCACAGAAGTCTGACTCATTAAGAGAGGAAACTTCAATCTTTGTTGTAGGCCACAGCGACATTTTATGACACGCCATTTCTCAGGGGAGGCATTGAAGCTTACAGTATTTTGTCTTGAAGCATAAAGGAGAAGAATCTATCCATTTTCTTGATATCTCTCTTGTTCTCACTTCGGCACATGCTGTGCGTACCGAGATGATAAAGTGGGCTTTGCGAACTGCAGACGTTGAGGAGTGTTGTTGCCCGCGCATATGTGATGGAATACAAAACTTAATCTCCATCTGTGCTTTCTCAAGTAAGTACCAACTCTGTGTTAATCAAAATGAAATCAAATGCTGAGTGAGTCTGGGGAACAGAAACTCAAAGTACCTGCTTAGGGCAAGTAAAGAGAGAAGGTGGACCAGGAGACAAACAGAAAACACAAACTCCATATAAGCAAATGAGGGCACTGTTTCATCTTTTGGCAAAATTTCATTTTGCATCTCTGCTGCAAAGAAAGCTGGTTTATGGAGATGGTGCATAGAAAATTAGACAAACAAGCACTAACATATTATATTATATTACATTATATTATATAAAATGGTTGCCATGTTTTCATGGACGGATGCCCATGTGCTTCCATTGACAGTTCCAGATTGTGCAGCATATTGACCCTCTCCATAATCATGCTTCTTAGAATTGTTTACTCTGTGTCCTGGTTCTTGCTCTTAAGTGCTTTTATCAAGAATTCTGCATGCACAGACACTTGCTGGGAAAAGCACGACTGGGCCCACTGCTGTGCTGGTTTATTTGAACCAGCTCATGTTGTTTAGGTAGTTCTTGGATCTATTTGAAATGCAGCCTTTTCAGACATCCATTTCAGGAACAGATGCAAAACAAGAATATGTCCGCTTCTGTGAACACTTTAGCCAAAGGTTCATGGAAACCGCATCATTTGCAATTTGTATAAACGCATTAAAGCATGTCTATAATTACGGTTTTCTCTGAAGCTCAATCATGGCGAGAGAAGGGTTTGATTTCCAGGCTCAGCTAGTTTGAAGACAAAGGCAAGGTCTACAGCTGAACACACAAAAGAGTTACTTTGTGCCAGAAACTCTCAGATGTGCATTTTAATTGTTTTATTTGCACAGAGAAGAAGCAGTAAATTAGGCACCTCATTAAGTGTAGTTATAAATTATTTGCAGTCAGAAATAATCAGGGCCACAATTTGAAATTTGCAGTCTATTTTCTTTGGGGGCAATTAACCATATCACTCACAGAAAGACATCCTCCAGTGAGAATCACGATATGACTTTCTGAGATCAAAGCCAAGCCAGCTTTTTGATTGTTTCTTGCTCTCTGGATCATAAACAGAAATAATTAAAAAAAGCAAAAAAATCAATTCGCCGCTGTTTATTGTTTAAGGCTACATTAATCAAAGTGGGAGCACATAAATAATTTATACTTTCCTCAATTTCCTGCATCATATTCTGCTCTCCTGCTGTGCAATTTATCTTACCGAGCATCTTGTGCTGAAAATGAAAGCTGTGGTGCAGCATCCTCTGCGATGGAGCACAGCTGCTTCATGTCTTTCTTGTAACTCGAGGCACACCTGTAGTCGATCCTCAGCTAAACACAGCTGCCAATCACAGGAGCCATGAGAGTTTATCAGCATGATGGTTATGATGATTTAATGGAGCATTGCTGAAAATCAAGTATACTTTCTCACACAGTGGTGGAAAAATAAAGTCATGAGGCACACAACAGTAAGAAGAGGTTTGTCTCTTATGGGGTGAAACTAAGCTCCTGTTACTTTCTTGCTGGTTATGAACAGCCCCCCCCAAACCTTTCCACCCCGTATTGCACTGGCACTGCGTTTGTATTTTTGTAGTTTTCTCCTCGGTGGGCGCTTTTGAAATATTACTCACATGTCTGACTTGTGCTATGCCTCTTTCTCTCCTATCTGCGGTGGGTGTTCTGTACCTTTGCCCTTCTAATTTCAAACATGAAAAACAGATATCCCACTGTGTGAAACAACCTGCCTTTCCCCGCAGATTGATATGAGATTAAAGGGAATGCAATTTCATTTTCTTAGCAGGCGGTTTAGTTCAATGGGGTTACAAAGTCATACAAATGCTGCAACCAGCAGGCCGCAGGAGAGGCATTACTGTTAGCGAATTATTCCAAATGGAGACAATAACAGGAAGATTTAATCATTGCAGGGACTGGCAAACTTATGACTAAAACACATCGCCTGCCTGAACGGAGCTATTTTTGTTTTTGACAGCGGCACATTGACCAAAATGGTCAAGGTAAGTGGTTTATTTTTCTTACAACCCAGGAGAACACTCTTCCCACCCCTTTAACAACCTTGCCACTTATATTGGGTCTTTGAAGTGTAAAGCCCTAGGCTCACGGTGAGTTACATACTGGCCTCATTATTGATTCACTGAATGGCTGTCTGAATCATGAGCCTGTGAGTGGATGGGGAGGTGGAGACAGAATGAGAAGAGGGAAAAAAAGAGAGCGAAGTATTTAATTCCTTCTCTTTGCCAGGAACACTGTCACCACTGATTCAAGCTTGGCGACTCAAGCTTACAGTCCCTCTTGCTACCGGTTAGAAACGGACACATGCTATTTATAAGCGGTCCCTAAGCTGAAGACCCATGTGGACTCAGAATAGCAAAAAATGTACAAAATCATAGAGTAAGGAACATTTAGTTACTTCAATGATTTACTCACTATTTCGTAAGGGCACATATCCTACATTTATCTTGTGTTTTATGTTTTCCCTGAGATATACGTATGAAGTTTGTGTGGTTTTATGAGTCATAGATCATTTGTACAACTTTCCAGCCTCTCATTTTCTCAAAGAATTAGGCAGAACTGACTTTTTTTCTGACTGTATCTTTGACACTGGTTTGTGTAACTCTGCTCTGTTCTGATTGGCTGTCCTGTATTGTTGCACTGGGCTGATCAATCTTATTCAGCAGAATAGTATCACTGAGAATCGTGACACCCCTAAATGACATATGTAGACTAAATAGACTATACATTTAAGATTACCCCAAATATAATCAGCTTTTTCCATGCTGAAGACCAAACTTCTGACTTTACTCAAACAATTTAGGCATTATAATAGCGGTATTTCACAACCAAAGTTGTCACAAAGCAGCTTTACAGAGTCCAGATCCGAGCCCCTAGTGAGCAGGCCAAAGGCGACAGAGACAGTGAAAAACTTCCTGAGCTGAAGGAAGAAATCTCGGAGAAGACTCAACAGCAGAACCCATCCTCCTTTGGTCGACTCGGAGAGAAAGTGTCCTCAGTTTACTTTGACCCATTTGTCTTTGTGTAAACAAGTATCACTGTCTACACCTCCACAACAGAACATGTTTCATAAGAGAAAGACTTCACATGCTGCTATCTCTGTGGTGTCTGAGGCAACATTTCTTTCTCAATAAAGCCTCAACACTTGACCTCAATACAGCATGTCTTACTCCCTACTCACTTATAACCATGACTTCTCCCACTCCACACTCTGTGCCCCCGACAATCTGCAGCGAAGACTTCTAGGCCCTAGGGGTGAAGTCCTCACTTCCAGCCTGCATTTTGAGGTGCCAACTGAGCACGGAAACCAAGAATGTGAGGAATGAATGTGTTTCTGGACGTGACAGACTGGGAGAGACCCCTGTAGCCATTCCCTCAAAGCATCTGGCACCACGCTGTTCACATCTGGCATGACCTTGGAAGTGGGACTCTATTAAAAGAGACTGCAGACTGTTGACAAGCCAACACTCTGCTTTAGGGTAGGAGTGGGCAAGATGATAAGACTACAAATTAGGATACAACACCTTTAACCTGATACTGCACATCAGGGGTTTCAATGGTGTTTAATATTAATGGTGACTTTGAAATAAAAAGGTTTGATGATCAGTGCTGAACACTGCTTGATTTTCTTTTATCCTTGCATGGGTTTAAAATGTTGTATTGTTTATGATAACAGAATATCTTTATATGCACCACATATGGTGAAAATTAGACATGATAGCTTTCTTTTCCAATACCAAATCCTGGAGTGGCAGTTTTTTTTAGAAACATTTTTTATCAACACTTGAACCATAATAGTGTTTTAGCTTATGCAAGAAAGCCTCGACACATTCTTTAAAATATTCACTTAAGCTCTTAAAAGTAGGACATGAAATTACTACTGAAATGCTTTACTACCCCACAGGAAGAAACACATAACTAATATCATGATATTAGTCTGAGTGTGTGCTATTTCAGGATGAAACAAGACTGACTCACCCCCCTTCTTTTATCTGATGCAGGATTTGCTGCTGAGTCATTATCAGTTAATTACACCTGGTATCATATCACTACCATCTCCGGTGAAAATATCTAACCATCATGATGTATTTACACCACATCTCCCACTCTTAAGGATTCCTCCTTGTTCTAAATCTGGGTGGGACAGCCACTATAAACATGATAGTCCATCTGACAGTGAGGCCAAAAGCAACCCTATTGAACATTATTCATTTATTGACTTCACATTAAAAGTTCAAGTACAGACATGAATATATACATGTGTAAAATGAATAAGCATATACTAATAAAATAAAGAGAGAATATATTGTTTATTATGCAAAAGAGTCAATACGAATACATTTGAGAAAATGTTACTGTTTTTTCACTCTCTGGCTGTAGCAAAATAAAGACATTTAGCACACAGTGGAGAAAAATACTGCCTCTGCTCATACTTGATCAAAACAAAGAAGTGACAATATTGCCTCGTAAAAATGTACAAATTGTGAAATGAAAGACAAAACATGGAAGGCCAACAGGAATATTTTTGCCAAAAAAACCCAAAAAACAAAACCAAAAACACTGCTATAGTTGGAGGAATTAGCCCTTACAGAGAGCCTTCACTCCAAGGGTAGAATATACATATAAACTACTGTTTTTCTGACATTTTCTTTTCCCTTTACAGGTGTCTATTCCAGCATCTTAAACCATTTTTCCTAAGAAAGACTGTTATCAGTATTCAGTTTAGGAAAATATATTCTAGGAAAAACTGAACTTTGTAGCTGTTTGCATAGTAGACACATTCACAGTAGCCTGTGTGAGTGTGTAAAGGCTCAGTTTGTTTTTGTTTTTTTGTATTGCAGGTAACGGCGTAAGAGTGATGAGCAAAGCTGTGAGAGAGGCCAGGATGGCTCAGCTTGGACCCCAGAGGCTTTAATCTCACAAACAAAATCAATCCAACAGATGGAATGGTGCCATCAGACCCCCACAGTCTCAGATTTTCTCATACAGTACCTTGAGGGGCACCCAACTGATGTCTTGTCTTCATCCAACAGTTGGCTTGTGTTAATTTGGCTGTAAGGCTCTGGTACATGTGGATGCAAGTTCCTTGTCAAAGACAAAAAGCCTGGTACATTGTGGCCTGGTGGAACACGACACCAGTTTTACTGTGGTCCCTCACGCTAAAACTTCACAAATGAAAACATTTTTGGCATTACATAGAACGCAGTATTGACACTCCTCGTCACATACCACCAGATATCACTTATGACACACAAAAACGGAGATCCTCTTTTGAGAAGCAGATGGAATCTCCTGACATACTGAAGTCACCATCTTATAGACCAGATCTAACAAATGGATTTGGTCCCAGCACTCATATTGTGGAATAAGAAACCAACCATCAACCCACTAAGGAGTCATGCAGTGAAGTCCTTCATGATAGCACCTCCCCAATAATTCAAACAATTCAATCAGACTTGTCCTTCTTCTTGGCTCCTCCAACAGGTACTTTACTAGCAACTGCTGAACCAACTGCAGTAACTCCACCAGCCACGGCAGACACACCCCCTTTTACTAAACCTACCCCCATGGCAGGAACAGAAGCAACAGATGTTACAGCAGTTTTGGTGAGATCCAAACTTTTCCCTCCAACCCAGGCCACCCCACCAACAGTGGCCCCAATGGCCCCTTTGGTGACACTGAACAGCCCCCCGGTCACTCTGGAAAACATGCCTGGCTGAGGCTGGGGGTGATCCTTATTGGTATCTGGAAGACAGACAACGTAATAAAAATTAATAAACAAAACACAATATTACAATCTTAATTTAAAGGTTATTTTTGTTACTGTTATTCAGAAGGGCAAGGTGTAATCAAGGCAACAGAATGGCTACCATTTTTAATAAATAAATGCCACAGGCAGTAAACTCTGACTAACTAGTAGACAAATATGATCAGTTAACAAGAAAAAAAAAACATTAGATGAACTGTAAATAGAGCCAAGGGTGGTCTCAAGGCAAACTCTGGATGAATGGAAGGATTCTAGTTTAGTTTTTTAATATTTTGTATGGTTTGCCACTAACATCTCAGGGTCATTAAACAAAAAAGACAAAACTGGGAACTAACAAAGGAATAGTTTGTGCTTGATCCGCATGCCCAATTACAAGGGAGAAAATGGAGCAGCAGAAACAGTTTGTTGACAGTTCCACAGAGTCCCAGATGGCACAAGAGCACCACCATGTGAATTTGTAATGGAACTGCTTCCACATAGACCAGGGGGTATTTTTACAAAGCAGGAATTTTCCTGCCTAGCCAAATAAAAGCCTGTCGATCCTGGACAATAAAATAAACAACTGAGAGACAATCAGAGACGTCATCAACATGTATTATCAGGCTAATGCATTCTGCTTAGTGAAACAAGCTTAGGACCCTGCCAAACAAAATCACTCTTAAATTACCTGCTGGGGGTTCATCCTTAAAATTCGAAGGCACTTCATCCACTTCACTCATTGTTTACCTGTTTGGGGAGATGACAAAGCAATTCAAAACATTTAAAACACCAGTTTAAAATACGTTTCTGCACTGGTTAGAGGCCACGTGTTAATAGACCCATTAGGTATTAGGGTGTGCTGCAAACATCAACACAGAACAAGGCAGACCAGTTTACAACCAGTCAGTACACTATGACATTCACATTATTGACCGATCCTTTACTTTCCCTCACTCTCTAAAAAACAAGCACCTTTGCAGCTGGAATACTTTTACTCTCCTAGGTGAATCACAATAATTAAAGATTAAACATAAAAAAATAAAACATCAAAAAGTTTTTGTTCAAGTTTTTAAAGCCAGGACCATTTCAGTGCATGATAGTGAAGGGTAAACAGGTGTGCCAGCCATGCACCATAGAACAACAACTCAGCCTAAGTTACACGTAGGCATTAATGACAGTCTCTTATTCCTCATGACTTTAGTCGGTTTCCTCCATTAGGATAAACATGCCTACACAAAACAGTCCATTAAGGCCATTTATCTAATAAACGCACATAACTGGGTGAAAACGCTCAGTTTTTTTGAACAGTGACACCTCAGTAGGGCCCCTAGACTGTTTTGCCCATAGCAACCACCTTAGCCAACAACAACAACAATGCTAATTGTACAGTAAAGTTACTTTAACTTTACTCGTGTCCTTCAAAGAGGCGCATACAGGTGCTCGGCGCCACAAAAAAATCTACACAATTCCATTCTTAAATAAAAAGACAAAATTACGGATGCTCCATACTACTCGTGTAGAAACAAGATAACTTCTTGTGAAGAAGTGGGGGAAAACAGGCTAGCAGCAGCTGGATGGAGGAGGAGGAGCACTGTAACAGCTATCGAGCAAAAATCGATCATGGCTTCTTCCTACTGCACAAAACACAGATACAGTGACAAGGTAAACAATTATAGTATTTACACTAACTAACCATGTACCTAATTTATAAACACAATATATAAACACAAATAACTTTGTTAGCTACCTGATGGTGCACTTACGTTTGGTTTTGTCTCAGTAGAAGCTGGTTTTGTCCCTGTGTGGAGAAGTTCTCCTCCCACCTCTGGTCGATTTACTTTACAACCAAGAACGGTGTTCCCTGTTAAAGTTTAAAACCCACACTGCTGAAACTCTTCTGTGTGGCTTGTGAGAGAGTTCTACCACAGCATGTTGAGGGTCTGTAGGGTCTGTATGGTCTGTGTGATCTGTATGATGTGTACGTGGCGCCCTGCTCTGCTCTTTAGACCAACTACCACTGGCTTCCAGTAGAAAGGAAATGACGTGTGGTCACTGCCACAAACTACTACATGGTGCACTTCTGTAAACGTGTTTTTGCCCAAACTTGGACCCTCGAGTACTGCCATATAGATGCTATTTTATGAAAACATGTATAAACGTAATGCTGCATGATTTACATGAGTTACATAAGTGTACCCCTTTGTCATCTTGCATACTTGTGGCAACCATGAGGTTAGCATTGTCTTCATTGCAAAATCCTGCCTGAGGTCACGCAGACAAAAGTGTCCAGACACCAGTTCAGTGAATTCAGTTTTGTTCAGTTTTGTTTATATAAGCAAAGGTTTTGTTTATATAACCCTTATAGTGAAATGTGAACACGCCACCACACACGCGTTAGCAGTGTGAAATTCTGCTCTACATTTACACTTCTCTGTATTTAACTTACTTGCTAGTTAAAAAGCAGATGTTGATTTGAATTGTACCTCACTCAAGAGTACCTCAGTGGTGCCACACACAGCCCTGGGATTTGAACCCACAGCCTTCTGATTGTAGGGGTATCTCCCAAACCACTAGGCGCCCAAACAGAACACTGAGAACATTTTCGGACACCTTATCTATTGCGCCACTAGCCCATTTACAACCTATTTTTACAACCAATATTGTCACAAAAAGCTTTACACAATCCAGAGGATCTCTATTGGTAAAACCAGGGCCTTTGTGTACAGCTTAATCACTGTTGGACTGATTGGCCATTTACAGCCAATCAAATTGGCACAGTTAAGAGTTAATACAGTTAAATGACACAGGTGTTCATTTGTGCACACAGGTTATATAAATTCCACAGAAAATCGCTGCCATTTAATTGTGCTCTGGAGCAGCCCCACATGAACCTTAAGGTCATTATGTCAAGTGCCTCAGCAAAAGGAGTAAAAAGCCCCCCAGCATGAGGCTGTGGAGCAGTGAAACTGCATTCTCTGAAGTGATGGAATTCTATCCAGTACCTCTGGAACAAGTGGGAGTAATGCTTGTGATCCACAGCTACTTCTCCAACAATGTAACCTGAGCTCACTAATGCTCTTGTAACTGAATGGAATTAAATATTCACAGCAATCTTCCAGCATCTAATGTAAAATGAAAATGTAAAAATGTGTTTCTGAGTAGAGAGGGGAATCAGTTTCTAAAAGCAAATGACCAGCCTGATCAACATTCATATATAGATGATTTGATTATATCACCCGGCTGGAAGTACCACACAGTGAAATGTGTGCCCGAACTTGCAACTCAAGTTCATTTGTAATGTGGCAGCATATGAAGCGTATGGACGTAAACCTCAAAATGAATGAAGACATAGGAATGCGACGGCAGAATTAGTATTTCGAATAAAGTGTTTGGAATGCATACTGTATATATACATACACTATATGGACAAAAGTATTTGGACACATCTGGTTTTCAGGGTTTTAATGCTTGAGCATAAGGGTTAATGTGAATGTTTTGTTTATTCAATGTTCTTATTATATTATTTGTTGTATAATGTATTTGTGATTAAATCTGATTCTATACACAGTGCACGAAAGGATGCACATATTCATAACCATTTTATGTAATAACTTTCATACATCTTTTAGAGGTATTAAACAGTTCAAATGTCTGGTACCTATCACCACCACTGGCAACACTTCTTCAGAAAAGAGCATTTTATATTAAATATGATTGACTTTGATATTCATTTTAATGACAGCACTATTCAAAACATTTGGAAGAAAAGATGAAATTTCCTTTAAATAGTACTTTCAGTCATAGTCATTCTGTTTTGGAAGACTATTGTATACATATATATGTGTGTGTGTGTGTGTGTGTGTGTGTGTGTGTGTGTGTGTGTGTACATACACACCTTATATGTTACTTGAGGAATTGCTGTATCCTATATGCTAATCACACCTCATCCTTATTATAATTATTTTTCTGTTCAATCCGTGTTATTATTTGTTGTATACTGTATTTGTGATCATATCTGGTTCCTCACACAGTGCACTGATGATATTCGTAACCATTTTAAGGTGAGGGAAGGACCACGTGGTAGATGACCTCCCTCCAAACACTTCCTGTAGGTTGCACGGCTTTTTAAAATCTCTTTTTTTGACCTGTCGTTTGAAGGGGCATTCTTTAAAGTGTGCGGTTGTGGCAGTACCAGGGCAGTACCAGGGCAGTGCCAGGGCAGTGCCAGGGCAGTGTGAGGACCCCGCGGAGGAGGAGCTGCGTGCTCTCCCGCGTTTACTGAGAGAGTGACGTGTTTCCCTCCTGCGTGCTCGCGGTGTTTTGAGTGTTTGCAGGGTCTGCAGAGCATCTCTGCTGTTTAAACTCTCCCTGCCATTAATTCTGCACCTGTACGGCTCTGCAGACTACCGACAGGAGTCCTAGTCACGCTGCTGTGTTTTATCTGAAGAGAATACAGGGTCTCTGCTTCAGTCGTTGTTGTGAGGACCCTTCGTCCGTCCAAGGTTTGACAACAGAACGGATGTGTTTACATTTTCCACATTATTTTCAGCTAAACTAAGAGACCTCTGGCTAAATTCCTGACCGACAAACCTCTCGTACACAGCTAGTCGTTTTCACGCTGCAGATTGTTACGAAAGAACTGAAACAGTGTATTAAAGTTTGTATTAAACACTGTTTTTTTCTTTTTATGAGGGACTGCAGCTGTTTTAGGGCATATTTTCCCATTAGTTTTCTCATCAAAGGACTGCTTCATTAAATTAATGCACTAGGAGTGCCGGGTGGTACTGGTACTGTACTGTAAGATTTCCCAAAGAAATAGCGGTACTCAGTTACATTTGTACACTATATGGACAAAAGTTTTGGGACGTCTGATGATTACACCAACCGACGTTGATGGCATTGCATTTAAATGCATAGAATTTAGTATGTAGTCAACGCCCCACCTCAAAACAAGGTTTTGGAGTGTTTCTGTGGGAACTGTGCCTAGAGTATTTATGAAGTCAGGCACTGATGCTGGACAAGGTCAGTTCATCCCAAAGGTGTTCTCTGGTGTTGAGGTCAGGGCTCTGTGTGGGCCAGTCAAGTTTTTCCACACATTGAACCCATACAACCATGTCTTTATGGACCTTGCTTTGTGTACTGGGGCACAGTCATGCTGGAATAGGAAAGGGCCTTTCCCAAAAACTGCGTCCACAAATCTGGAAGCACATGACGTTGTCTAAAATGTCTTGGTATTCTGAAGCAGTAAGATTGCACTTGTCTGGAAGTAAGGGACCTAGCCCAAACCCTGAAAAACAGGTGTGTCCCAGTACTTTTGTCCATATAGTGTAGGCCACCCCATGCCTCCTGAGTTCTGTTGCACTGATAAAAAAAAAAAAACAATGACAAACCTCTAGTAACCCTGTATTGCGCACATTTTGATGGTATGTGATGAAATTGTTAATTTGGGGATATTATATGGCTAATTTTTTTATTGGGTCCTGCAGTGGGCTGGAGCTCCTGCCTTGCGCCCATTGACCCCGAGATAGGCTCAGAATACCCTGTTGAGGATGAAGAGGTCAGAAAATGAGAGAAAGAGATGAGAAATATTTTGTTGAACTGTTTGTACAGTAATGGTTCGGTATCAGAGAGAAAAGTGTGAATTCTGAGATCATGAAATAATGTTGAAAGAACAATATAAAATTTGAAATATTTGTAAAATGTCATCATTAAACAAAAAAACCTAGGAGACTTGAATTGTATGTTTTGACAGAGGTGCATGTTTGTGTCGTGTAGTATGTTGTGTCATGTACAGATTTTACTCTGTCAGAAAGCATTTTGCTGTTCTTTTCAGAAAGCTGTTCTTATGTGCTCCAGAGTCAGGAAAGGAAGTCCCGCCTTGAAATTATGATTGATTGTGGCTCTCGCGGACTACTGGGTTGGTCTGACAATTCTAATTGGTTGCAGTCATTTAAAAAAAAATTCTCGACATAGGATTTAAGAAAACTTTCTGTTGCCTGAGGGCAACGTTGTGTAGTAGAGGGTTAGACAACTCATCACGGCTAGTCATTTTCATGCTAAAGGTTGTTATGAAGAACGGTCTAAACGTTTGCATTAAACTCTGGCTTTCTGATTACGAAGGACTGCAGCTGTATTAGCCTGAGAGGTCAATTTCCCGTCAGTTTCCTCATTACAGGGCTGCTTCATTACACAGGCTAATGCAATGGGAGCGCTGAAAGGACCATCTTATTGCTTCAGCGTACCAAGATATTTTGGACTTTGTGGACACTTTGGTGAAGAACCGTTTCTGTCTCAGCATGACTGTGCCCCAGTGCACAGAGGAAGGTCCATAAAGACACGCCTGGATGAGTTTGATGTGGAAGAACTTGACTGGTCCGCACAGAGCCCTGACCTCAAGCCCATTTTTGCCCTGCTTTCTACTATAAAGGCTGTATTGTAAAAGGCAAAACCACCTTTCCGACAATTAAACCTCATATTTTTTTTAATTTCATTTTTATTTAATTTATTTTTATTTTATTTCAGCTAACACACCTAGTAAGTAACACTCATTACTGTTGACTGGCTACTCTTAATTCAAATCATGCTCTGCAACATTGCTAAAATATTATTAAAACTCAGAAACTGAATCACAGTATTACAAATGTGTGTATATACATTTTTTTCATACAGTGAAATAGCATGGTCTAGCTTGTTTTGGAGGTGGCCTAGTAGGTAGAATACTTGCCTCTGGACCAAAAGGTCATGGGTTTGAATCCTACCCTCACCATACCACCACTGGGTGCCTTAGCAAGCCCCTTAACCCCAAGTCTCCTATAGTTAGGAAATGGAAGTCACTTTGGATAAATGTTTTTGCTAAATGCTAATAATGTAAATAAACTCTCGCACAATAACACAAAATAAAGGCTTCCCGAACTGGAGATTGGGCCATAGCTCATGTATTTTTTAAGGCATTATTTAATGTGGACAGTTTTGATGAAACCAGATATAGTCTCTTACATCAGCACAAAAAGTGTCAGTCAGGTTACATAACTTATACTGGCCTATATAGATTTTAACATGTGCATCTCCACATCTTTTTCTTAGCATTTTAAGGACTTGAGAAGATTTTTTAAAAATAAAACAGATTTCAGGTGTAGAAAGCCACAAGTCAGCTTATTGGTAGGTCTCGAAACTCCTCCTTTGTCCTTCCAGAGTGCATTTTTTATGAGAGACATTTGTTTCTGATTGCATTTTTTTTCCTTATTAATATTGCAATAGCAGGTTACATTGCAATCATTTTCTACATATTGAGCCCCAAGTCTGTATTGATGATCTGTATAATAGACTTTAATAAGAAGTGGGAATTTGTGCCCATTTATTCTGTAGAGAGTTTATGAGGCCTGGCTCATAGTTTTCATCCCAAAGGTGTTGTATGAGGTTGAGGTCAGGGCTTTGTGCGGACCAGTCAAGCTCTACAACACTGAACTCATCCAACCATGTCTTTATGGTCATTGCTTTCTGCACTGGGGCACAGTCATACAATTTGCAAGGTTCTTCCCCCAACTGTGTCCACAAAATTATTCGATTTTTAAAAATTAAACCATTGTTGTAACTTATTTCTAAATGTTTCACCACCGGGTGGTGCTGATTATGTAGGAGCCAGTAACTGACAGTACTATCTTCACACATTTCAATCTAAAGCAGGTTAGATTCAGGCTGCCTTCTACAGCAACATCAGATTTTAGTCTTTATTCATTGGACTTAACTCAGCTCAGCTTAAGCACAAGCAGTTACTTGAAATTCTGTATGAGCTTAGATTTTGTGTTCCTCCCGTCAAATACCAGCTAATCGGTGTGTTTCAATTGTTTAAACCAAAGAAGAAACTTCTCTAACTAATTAGTTGTTGGAGGCCAACTGATTAAACTGGAATCAGTTGTGTTTCTGCTTTTAGTGAAAACCTACAGCTGCACTGGCTCTCTGCAAATACGATCGGAGACCCAATCCCAATGCTTTGTTCTTTTCTAAATGCAGAGTTTGCGGAAGTACAGTCTGACATGTGGTTTATAGGGATCTTTGGCAGGAAGACTGGAGTTTATTTTTCTAGCTTGAATGCTGATTGTTCCACACTGCCTGTATTTAATTAGCTAGTTATGACTTTATATGTAGAGCACATGAACATTTGGTTGTGTCTGATTGGCAAATCTCTTCTCAGAACATTAAACGTTAACAATGTCTAAAACTGCAGCTGTTGTGGTTAGAAAGTTGCATTCTTTCATACTGATTTTAAGTTTAAAATAATTAATAGTTTAGCCATTGTTCCATGGTATAATTCCTAGTCTGTTTCTATTGAGTGTTTACAGTTAATAGGTGAGTATTGCAAAGTTATGAAGTTTTGTTGATGTTTGAATAAGTTAGTTTGTAATATAATATGAATTTATTACTGGCAGATCTATTAAATCCAGTAACAGATTAGTGAAGGACATTTAATTAAAACTTGTCCTTTCATCTCCTTATTCTCCTCCAAAGAGACTACCCTCTTGAAGGCCAAGGCATGAGGTTTTTCAAATTAGTCATTGACCACTAGATGTCAGTCTTTGTCTAGAAGTCTGTGTTTCAAGACGTCATCTGTAAAAGTTTTAAGCACCTTTATGTCTATTGATTCCTGGGAAATCAAAGGGTATCAATAGGGTGTTTGTCACCTTTTACTTCTGTAACAACTTGTTTTCTGGGGTGGCTTTACACTAGGCATTGTAATTGTAATGTGAGGATCTGATTGTACTCCGTCACCTGTCCATTTGTGCATTAGGGCTTGAATGAATTAAAAAGCCATCATCGATTATGTGAAGATTCAAGCCTCTATTTATTCTCCTGGTCTGAGCTTACATTGGGAATGGTGACCGTAGCTGTGGCTTTTCTAAAGCAGAGGTCCCCATCCACTGGGCTGCAGACCGGTTTGGGTCCGTGAGTTATTTGGTACCAGGCCGCACAGAAAGACGGAACAAAAATATTTTATTGATTATCAGAGTCTAAATGATGTTTTATTTTAATGTACCATCTCGATCACGTGAGCGGGTAAATCACATCACAAGCTAGCAAAAATGAGTAAGAAAACACTTTGGTTTTAGTTGTATCTATACCGGTCCATGAAAATATTGTTTTACATGAAAGTGGACTGTGGCACAAAAACGGTTGGGGCCTGCTGCTCTAGAGCATCCCATGGTCTGTGCATTTCTGTGGTTATTCTACAAGCTGTCTTTAAATAACTGAACTAATTAACCATAAGAGTTTATTTGTGAAATTAAAGGCCCTATTTTATTTGACATAATTTAGATGAGTTAGTTCAGCCTCCTGAAGCTGTCATTATGTTGAATATGGGACAGACCTGAGATGCCAGTCAGCTGTGACATGTTTAAAGAGTACTTGTGAATCACTGCAGCTGCTGGTCGGTTTTGATACTGTAACATCAAAGGTTTCCAAATGAAAACAAAATACCTAATGGCAAACGCTGTTTTATTGTTAATCAGTATCGACTGACTGTCCTTTTCCAAAGACTTCTGTTTAGTCTGGGGTATTGAAAGTGTTGGTCAGGTGCTTGCTCTTGCGCACACTTGTGCAGACACACTTGCACACCCCCTGAACAAACAATACATTAAGCCCAAATTAGTGGGCATTGTATCATATGAGAATACAACAAAGAACCAACACTAAGTGACATGTCATTAGCCCAAGGCAGGATAAAGGGGAGAAGAGACCTTTTGGAGCTGAAGTGGTCACCATGGTGACTGTAGCTCTGAGACCAGAACTTGCATAGGGGGCAGCAGATGTCAAACGCATGCTGCTAACATGACTGGGCCTTTGGAGTAAACGCTGGTCCTCCTACTGACCTCTTACTTTAGTTTTGGGTCGGCTGAGTTTGGATTAGTGGTGTGAATGTCAAAAAGAATCCAACAAAGAGATCTACCTTTTGGAGGGACACATGAGCATTGAGGCAATGCTTGGCATTGTGGTCCTGCACTAACTGGATTACAGTATTAAGTTACTGTAGTGAATTAGGGTGCTTATTAATCAGAAAAGATGTACTGTAATGTGAATAAACAATTTAAGATTTGAAATATCTGAATAACCAAAGTTGCTGAAATATACAAAACTGATCCCCAATCCATGGTGCTCATTTAAGAGATACTGTTTTCGAATATCTTTGTTAAAATCCCCTTTGTATATCAGAAGCTACTAATGAGAGAAGATACTAATGAAAGTTTGCACTATTTCAGGTGCAATGAGACTATTTACAGGAAGTATTAAACTCTCAAATGGTCTGTTTTCTAAAATATGATGATTTGAGACAGATTTGTCCAAGTGCATTTATCACTGTTTTAAAGTACTTTTTGCTGCTGATTGCCAAAGTGCTTTGTTCAGGAATATTCCTGCACTCCATCCCAGGATGTTTCTGTGCTGGTTAGGAAACATTTTGACTAATTGAAGTGGATATGTGAGGCCTGTACTCAGAGATGTGTGTGCTAATGTACGTGCCATGCCTCTGTGCTGTTTTACTGACTGAGTGTGACCGGCAGCTCATTCCTTTCATGTCTGCCCGTTGCTAGCCTCTCACCATGGTTTCAGTCACACTGCTGGCCATGTTGGTTTTCTGCTCGTCTTCAGAGTAAAGCTTCCATGTGCCTGTGGTTAGTAAAGTCTTTTTTAAGCTGCAGACAGCTCTGTCTCAGCTCCCTCTACTGCTGGCTCCACCACTGAAAAGCCAAGCAGGTGTAAATCAACCATTACTCCCTTAATGGTTAACTGGAGTAATCAGAATCAAAATCAGAAAACTTTATAGATCCTGGAGGAAATTGCTTATGTAATGACTGCCAAGACACACACAGATGATAACAATATAATATAAAATCTAAATTAAATCTAAGTAAAAAAAATCTGTAGAAAGAAAAAAAGCTCAATATGAATACCCTATGTCAGTGGTTCCCAACCCTTTTTCCTTAAAGCCCCCCTTGCCTGTGTCCAAGACAAGCCAGGCCATGCAACCCCAACTCCTATCCGCACAGACGCTAAAAAAGAATAAAGTGGTTATATGCTATTGTTCTTATACTCATACACACACACACCTTTACATTTCTCAGACTTTATGAATTTAATGTGTACAAATATAATTTTGGTAACCTCACTGCAGACAAAATTGTGCGCACCCCCTGCGATCTCTAGCACCCCCCCTAAGGGTGGCCCGGACCACAGGTTGGGAACCACGGCCCTATGCAATATACAGAAATGCTTAGTATAAATAAGTAACACAGCTGAGTGAAAAACTACTGCTTTGCTGTGTTGTGCCTTATTTAGAAGCAGTCCGATAAACTCCTCATAACCTATGAATGGGTGGGGCTGAACTGCTGAAGGCTGAATTGGTTGGTTGATGTATGTAATATGTGTGTTGGTTGTTGTTGGCATTTCAAGCTATTCAGTAAGGGAAAATTTTTACTGCATGTCTTCCATACAAAGATTCTGCTTTGTTAAATTTGTTTTACTGAGGTATGCTGCTAAGGTATACCTCAGTTTCACATGTGTGAAAGTGGTACAAGATTTATTATTAATTAAAGTTATTCTTCTTCTTCTTATTATTATTATTATTAATTTCCCTTAAAACGACTGGTTTTCATGGCATGTCAAGACAGATGATTAAGTTTGAAAAGTGTAAATAGCATTCTCCCACACTCTGGGCCGTGCTAGAGCTCTATTTTTACTTTGATTTTGCTTTCCATTCCCCTGTTTAGGGGGAGCTGTGGTAGAGAGTGCTCTGTGCCATCTGTGTGGAGTCTTATTAAGCTCTGCTGTGATATATTGGCCTTACTACTCAGCAGTATCTCTGTAGGTGGACTGGAGACAAAGGCTGTGAACTCCCACCCCCTGCCGTTTTTAATAGCTCACCAGAAATGCACATTAAAGTAATGGTGATGAAGTTTAATCTTCCAGGAGGTAAACCTAGATGCAAAAAAAGGAGTTTTCCTAATTTCGAATTCAGTCTTGGCACAACCTTGTTTGTGAATGGAGCATGAGGTGCTTTTAAAAGAATGCCTGTTGTATAGGTTTGCAAATTTTGTCACAGCCTTGTTCAGCTGCTTTCAGCCAGTAGTACATGGGTTTATCGCCTCAGTGGAACGGGGCTCATTGTCTGTCTGAATGTGATTATGGTGCCTCTCCAGTCTGTGATAAGGTGCCTCAGTGAAAAGGCTGCCTTATCACGGTTGTATGCCGTGACGCAGGCTTTGTTTTATTAGATGTATTTCTTTGTCTGTTCTCCTCTCTCGCTGCTCTTCTCTTTTTCTGCCCACGCCTGGCACGCCTCCCATTTAAGCCCTCCTCCTTCTTTGGTCAGTGGCTGTCATTCATCAATAATGTCATATCAGAAGTTCTAGATAACAGTCTAGAAGACTTTTGGCAGTGCTTCCATGCTCCACGTCTCCTGTGTACTCACGTTATTGAAATTTACCCCAAAATCATCTATCTCTGTTCACTCTCCCTTCTTCTTGGGGGGGGTTTGAGGGGCCTTTTAAGGGGCTTCCTCCTTTCTGTTCCAGCTGGGTTTGTTGACACACAGTCAATCCTGGACCCCCCACTCCCCCATCTCTCTTTTAAACCCCCCCTTCTCTGGGCAGTAAAGCTGCCACAGCTGTGGGTTGTATTAGCATAGCTGCCGAAAAGAGGGGGAGCACTAAATATATTACAACCATTAGCTTTTGTTTGAGTGGTGACAGTTTTAAAACATTGAAGCTTTTCACCAACCAAAGCGTAAAGAGACAAAAGAACTGCTCTGTGATTTTCATTTTAACTGGCAGTTAAATATGGCAGGGAAAGCTCCTGGATCTGACAGAGCAAAAACATAGAACCTGTTGCCCAAATCAAGAATAGAATTTTTTAAAAAGGCATTGGAATTCAGTGTGTAATAAACACATACATTTTAAGGAATAAAAAGACTTAAATACAAAACATCTTTTGTTAGAAATCAAATTGTGCCAGCTTGTTTGTTAGGATTTTGTAAGACTGCCTTCTAGAGAAGAGGGACCCCTTGGTGAGACTCCTTGATAGGTGTTTTTTTTGTTTGTTTGTTTGTTTGGGGTTTTTTTTGCTTGTTTTGTAAGGTCAGCTTTTTGACATGTCACATGTTTACACATGTGCTACATTATTAGTTATTTTGAAAGAAGGAAATTGTATATTTCTCAAATACTAAATGTCAAATTGCTGCATTAACTATGAAGTGGACATTCTATTGTAGACTAATGTTAAAATGAAAAGTAAAAAATACGTTTGCTTGATTTAGAAATCTGAAATACGTAGAGGCTATTAAGGCTACCACTGGCCTAGATCATATACATATTCTAATATTCAGGCTATGTATGACAATAAATTGGAATTATATTGTGGCTAACTGATATTGATTGGGAGTTACTATGCAGGTGCAGGCATGAGCAAGGCGAGGCTGAGCAGGGAGAGACGGAATGCCCAGCCTGGCTTTACCAGAGTGACACGCAGTGTCAGCTCTCAGGACTCTGCGGCGTCTCAGCAAGGAAGACCCTCAGACTCGGGCCTACTCAATGACCTCAGTCTCATGAGAGTCAGTGAACAGCAGGCTTCATTGGCACGGTGAGATGCTGCCCTAGCTCTGACACTTTACTTGTATAAATACAAGAAATAATACAGTTGCTATGAATGTTACCTTTTGCATTTTTACAGTTAATCATAACCATGACATTTGAAATAGTTGTAAAATTGTATTTAGTTCATCGTTCATAGATTTTATGGGCCAGTTCTGTTGGTCCGTACATCATGAAGATATGTTGGGGGATATTTTCTAGAAATAAGGTTTTGACATGACTATTTTGCTCTAAATTGCAATGTCCATGGAATTGAGACTTGCATCTGTATAAACACTGTAATTTTATAATCATCCTGTAATCAGGACAGGATTAAATAATTATGCTGGACCTTTTTCTAAACCTTGCTTGCTCATTTCCATGTTTGCCTACCACTGCATATAGGAAAGGGAAACAACCCCAAAGTAGTGAAGTCAGTGAAGGCTCATCAGAGAGCATTAAGCATGTCCTTTCCTCCGTTTCTGGCTCTTCAACACAAGCCCCAGGCCGACCAGGCCCACGAGGGGCTCTGCAGACTGTGGGCCGGCTCATGAAGATTGGCCGTTTACGTAATGTGGTAGTGGTGGCTGGTGCTGGAATCAGCACGCCCAGTGGCATTCCAGATTTCAGGTGAGTTACACCCTGTCTTATGCACTGGGGGCTACTAACTCTGCCACACATCATTAGCATTTTCTGAACTTTGTATGGCTGCTTTGTAGTTTTAACATTGTCTTCTAAACTGTGAATATACACTATTTTATACATTATTCTAAAATCCGCACATTCAGTTATCGATTGAAACTGAATCACCCACCTTTTTTATTTTCTCTCAGGACACCAGGGACAGGCCTGTACGCAAACCTGGAAAAGTACAACGTTCCTTACCCTGAAGCAGTCTTTAACATTGACTACTTTTCTGATGACCCCCGTCCTTTCTTCTCATTGGCTAAGGAGTTGTACCCTGGCAGACATCGCCCCAATTACATCCATTACTTCATCCGCATGCTGCACCAGAAAGGACTTCTGCTTCGCATGTACACTCAGAACATCGATGGCCTGGAGAAAAGTATATTTAAATTTTAAATGATACCAGTACATTTTTCAAAGGTTTATCAGAAGAGCAGGGATTCCTGATATGAATGATGGGAAACATACAATTTAATAAAGATGATTTGTGTGATCTAGATTATTCAATTAATTTAGAAGAGGCTAATTAAAGATTTTTGTTGATCCTTTCATTAAACAAAAAATTTCCATTTTGCAAGTGTGTGGTATCCCAGATGATAAGCTAGTGGAAGCTCATGGAAGTTTTGCTACAGCTTCATGTCATCTGTGCTACACACCATTTCCCGCTGAGGAAGCCAAGGTGAGGAGCAGCAGTGCTACACTTACAGCTGTTTGTGAAAGATAACTGTTGCAATAATCTAACTTCAATCTGTGTATTTATACTGTTGTGACATTTTTCCCCCCAGAAAGCCATCATGAGTGACAGTGTGCCGACGTGTTCATTTTGTTCAGCCACAGTCAAGCCAAATGTTGTGTTTTTTGGAGAAGACCTACCTGAAAAATACTTCCAGCATGCCCAGGATTTCCCTAGAGCAGACCTGCTTATAATCATGGGCACCTCTTTAAAGGTCAGCATACTGAGAAAAGCCTTAATCTCAGCAGTGGTCACCAGCCCTGGTCCTGGAGATCCCCAGAACTTTTCTAGGCTTTCAATACACTATTAATGAACCAATTTAGGGTAAACACTAGGGACAGGGGGGATTCCATGATTCAGCTATGGAATCACCAACTGTTAAAAATGGTTGACAACCTTCATCCTGTAGATTTCTGTAGATCAATGTGTCACACATGTTGCAGCTAATGAATCAAGTCTAAAATCGTTAATAGGCTTTGCAGGAAAGTAGATCCACTGTTGCTTTATAACTTTTTCTTAATTTTTTTCTTTTATGACCTTATTTTACCATTTTCTTGTACATTTGTTAATCGTCCAGCAGGCTTTGTAGTTTGTCTAGTATATTATGTTAAACTCAATTGCATGCATGTGTGCGGTTATACCTGATGAAATAAAATAAGATTCTGAAGACTAGTCTCAACTTTTCCCCTCTTGTCTCAAGATTGAACCGTTTGCCAGCTTGGTGAACACAGTGAAATCCACAGTCCCCCGGCTTCTCCTGAACCGCCATGCAGTGGGGCCATTTGAACGAAAGCCACTGAGAAGAGGAGACTACATGGAGCTCGGAGACCTGGTGGACTCGGTCAGAAAACTCGCAGAGATCCTGGGCTGGCACGATGAAATTCAAGATCTGATGAACAGCCATGAGAATGGGGTGTGTTGTCCTACATGTTCGTTTAGTTGATGTAACATGTCTCAATAAAATGTATTTGAAATACAGTTTTTGCTCTGGGATTTCCAGACTGTTTCCATGGTGGTAAGCAGTGGAGCTGTCACTCCGTCATGCAGCAGCGGTGAAGAGAGCGACTCCTCAGAGACGGACAAAAGCACAGAATCATCAGTACTAAGTAACCATGGACCTCTACAATCTTTATGAAGAACACATACTATTGTAGCTCTGAACACTTTTTAAACAATTATTGGTTAACAGTTAATATTGTATGTGTTTTAGAAAAAAAACACGTTCTTGTCTTTGGGACCATTTTTAACATACTATTATTAATCAAATATTTCATGACAGAAAAAATGCATAAATGCATCATCTGTATCTTTGGTCCTCTGACCTAGACTGAACACAGCTGTAAAGAAATGTATTAATCAAACCTAATGGCTATATCCTTTTATAGTAAATACAGGATTTTGGTCCCATGAGTCTGCTGATTTGTAATAAAACAGCAGAGCATCCAAACTATTCCAAATTCAATTAAAAGTCAAGTAGTGGTAATTTTAATACAGTGTGTGGATGTGTGTGTGTGTTGGGTCAAGGGATAGTGGATCTTAAAGGCCCAACTCAAGAAGAACAGTTCTAAATTAGCATGGAAGGCATGACCTCCCGTGTGTGTGTGTGTTCACAGGCACTGCAACCTTTGAGCTGGGGCCTCTCTCCAAAACTCTAATAAATGTCTCTGCTTAGAAACAAAGAACCCCAATATCCTGCTGCTGTGTGTGTGTGTGTGTGTGTGTGTGTGTGTGTGTGTGTGTGTGTGTGTGTGTGTGTGTGTGTGTGTGTG
>JBBJLR010000019.1:12122832-12140200 GCA_037577145.1 Brachypetersius gabonensis
GTGTGTGTGTGTGTGTGTGTGTGTGTGTGTGTGTGTGTGTGTGTGTGTGTGTGTGTGTGTGTGTGTGTTTGTTTCTTTCTTTCTTTCTTTGTGTCAGTGTGAGAGGGTGAGTGCCAATAACAAGAAAGCTGCATGGTGAAAGGCAATTTTGCTTGCCAGTGTTTGAGAGAAAACAATTATTACATTTTGAAACAATTATTACATTTAGCACAGTCAATTAAGTAACGATTACTGATCCCGATCTTATCAACTCATCTTCTGTTTAATATGCTCATATAGGAAATCAGAACTACTGTTTAAAGGAATACTTCGGCAAAAAACTTTTTGACAAGCGTTAGTCACAAACATTAAATGTTAGCAAACTCTCAAAATCTTTTATCTGTAAAAACATCCCCAAGACTTCTAACCACCCACATAAACTGACAGGGTTTGGCCAGATTTGATCTAGTGTATAACAGTATGACTTAGTGTGAACTAGAAAAAATGTAAAAGAAATTCACAGCATAGCTGAACACAAACTTAAGGCTGCTGAGTGAGTACCAGCTCTGGTGTCTGAAATGGCTGCCTGTAGCAATGAAATTTTGTTCACTTTTACAGCTAACAGCAAGTCAGATTGATTCTTAAACCACATCGATTGTGGTTTTGTGACACTTAATGAGGCCCTAGATGCAGTTTGAGTGAGAAGTTTTGATGTCCCCTCAACCCCCAAAATATTCCTTTAAAGGATGCTGATGCATATTAGGAATGCAAATTGTGCTTTTCCTGCAAATGGCATGCAAGTTAATTATTTTCTTACTGTCTATACAAATGTATATCCTTTATATCCCGATGCTGCTGTTTTGTATGTAACATTTTCATTTTACCTGTTGATTAAAACCATTTAATAAATGAGATTTTATACCCAACAGTTCTGAAGTAAAAATTGGCATTTACTCAAGAATAACTATAGCCTATATTGTGACTTTTGTTTAACTAAATTTCACGATCTAGCCTTATTTCAAAATGTTATTCACAATAAAAAGAAATTGTAATGCAACAAAGTGAAGGCAAACATCTTCGTAATTTAATTATTTAGTAAAGTAATAAAACAAAATTGTGTGTTATACATTATCATACCTTTCATCATATATAACATCAAAAAGCAAATATTTCGGCAGGAATTCTCATTAACACTATTTGAATGGTCCTCTGTAGATGTTCTGTAGAACCTTGGGTTGTTGTTCTTGTTCAAGTAAATGTCTAATGTAACTGAACCTTAAGCTGAAATAAATTTCAACAATTAAAAATCATCTGTAGATAATCCATAAAGAACCATCAAAACAGTTCTATTCAGTGTTTGTTTGTTGTCCCAATAGTTCTTGGACATGAAAATAACAGCCATGTGAAAACTACCACAGTCATTCAGACATTGTGGAGGTGAGAGGATGCAAAATTTAAACATGTTGATTACAAAGTAATAGTACAATAACAATCCCGAACCTCCTTTAATCATAAATATTTGACTATATGTAAAGAGCTAAATGATCATTTATCTTCAGTTAACACTCATATATGCTGATTTTACAGAAAGCAAACAGTGGGATAAATCTTACAAACGTTTTGTAACATGAGCCAAACTACTACTGGAGGACTCTAGCTTTTCACTATTGTATAGTTTTAAAAATGTTTTCTGAGTTGGTTCACGCTAAATATAAGTAACAATTGGTACAATGCAGCATTTGTATGTAGGACAACTCGTGCTTTATGTGAAGGCTAATCATTTTGACAATCAGCTGTTTTGTCTTAAGAATAATAAAGGCTTATCTTATTACAGGAAGACTAAGAGGTGTGTACAAAAGATGGAGGTGTGGCATAAATGCTCTGTGAAGTTGTGAACAACTCATTACAATATACACTTATTCCGTCTGACAAAGGTATATTATTAACATCCAGTTGGAAAACACATTCAACATAAAGGCAAAACTTGCTTCCTGATCAGGAAAGGAAAACATGGTATAGCATAAAATTTACAAAGCTTGAAACAAAAAAAAAGAAACACAGGACAATGTGTACAAAAGTACAGGCTAAAAAACAGTTCAAAACATGTTTCCAGCTAGTTTTAAAAAAGTCATTCCAAAGAAAAAGGACTTCAATACAAAGAGTCTACCATAAGGCCAGAGAATGATCTGCATGAAAGTCTTCACTGTTTTCAATAAAAAAAAACAAAAAAAACAACCCAGTGTCTGATAACTAACTGCTCTTAGGAAAATGAGGCTTCTGCAGTCAGTGGATAAGACGCCTTTTAGCAGAACTTCAGACATCTAATAAGTATGTGTGGCCCAAATAAGGCAGTCATAAGGCAGTCAGTATTTTACACAAATACATGAAGTAATAATCACTTCATGGCTCTTTTCTTGACACAAAACTACACTCTGGGCAAATAAAAACTGCACAGGAAAGTAGAGTAAAATCTAATGTTGGGAACAAAGTAATGGCCATTTCATGTATTTAAATGTGAAGACTGCTTGTAGTTGGGCCTGTTCTCACAGTGACATTTGAAATATTTTACAGCATTTTTGTATCATAAAAGTAACCTTTTTAATCATGTTTAATCAATTATAGAGTTGTGTGTACAAGCTACAATTTGGTGAAAACCTAGTCGGGTTGAAGTACAGCTTCCACGCATTGGGATTAGTTTGAAAACAGTGTGCTATTAAGCCTCCTACAGCAAGCAGAGAGTCCTTAACTTCCTATATACTGTGCCCTCCATAATTCTTAGCACCCTTTGTTAATGAGTGAAAAAGGCTGACTCCCTTAAAAAAGAAAATATATCATGTCCATTTCAGTGCATTAGCAAGAATAGTCACAGATGACCACAAAATACATTTTATTCTGGAAAAAAGTGTCCTTTATTGGCACCCCATCCTTCAGTATTTTGTGCGACCCCCTGTTACCAACAGAACAGCACAGGATTTTCAGTTGTTCCTCAGTGCAGAGGAAGATCTCCAGATTGTGCAGTCTTGGGCCTTCCCTTGGCAAAATGGTAGGAAAGGTTTCTTTCTGGTACTTCCAAACCAGTAACATGGAGGACACTACCAAAGTCTGTAATGCTGAGGATTTTTTTTTTTTACTTCTATGACCCATGTCAGTGTAGCAGCTGAAAAAATAGCCTTGCATCATCTTCCAGGCTGGTTCATTATAGTTTTGTTTTCATGGGCATTTTAAGTCCATTCTCTGATTTGTCACCTCATGCTTATATTCCAGTGAAACAGAAGGCCATGACAGCTAATAATAAACACTTAGGCCAGTCAAATATGCATAATTCAATTTCTTGGGGTGCCAGTATTTGTGTGATTTTGTTAAATGACCAATGGCTGCTTTATTCAAATACTTCTACTTTCATTATAAGAACTTATAATGTGAATTTTTAATAAGCCTTTTCAAATAATCTTTAGCAGAGGGTGCAATGTGTAGGAGGGCACTGTAAATTTGATAGTCAATTTTCTGGAGCTCAGATTTATTAAATACATACTACAGCTACAGCTATCAAGCTGTAATACCTATTTTATGGTCCAGATTTTGTATTTCTATATATAAGACAGCTTGTCACAGTTATCTTTCAAATATTTTTGGTCTGACAGCTTATATCTCCAACACCAAAGAATATTAAGATTTACATCAATTTACCTTTCCAATGACTTTCCAATGGCTCTTACATTAAACCCAACCTATTTTTGCAAGCTGCTTTCGGGCAAATTGTTCATGAATGGCAGGCTTGAGAAACGGAGGCTTTCATTTTTCACAAAGCTGACTGTTATTAAAACAGTATTTTTCCTCAAATACAAATTATTTAGCAAAAACCAAAATACATTAGTTTGTGCTGCGCTTTTCCCTAAAAAGACCCTTCAGGGTCTTTAAAGCCACATTATATTTACAGCAGGCTTTCAGTGATCACCAAAGATGACATTTGGTTCTTATATTTGACTTGTGTATGGTGTAGACATGACATTTTTGCTTAAGAGGCTTACATCAACCACCACATGGTTATCAAAGACCTAATTTAATTTAAATGTATTTATGAACCCTTATCGTCACACCACAGCACAATGTGAAATTATCTCTCTGCATTTAACCCATTCACAAATAGAAGCTGCTACCAGCATGGTTTCGAATCCCAACCTCTGTGGTGACAATAGCAGTTGGGATTTGAACCCACAACCTTCTGATTGCCAACGCCCTAACCACTAGGCCATCCAGCTGCCCAAGACTAGGCACTAAGATCAGTCACTTTATGTTGCCTTAACTACAGTGTGCACCTTTAAAGATATTGATACAACATGTGCTGTGCATGCAATCACTTAACAGTCTGATTTCTGGCAATTTCTCCAGCTCACCTGGTTCAACCTGACCGCTCATCCCTGTTGAGCACTACTGCCTTTAAACATTTCAGTGCATTTTAATTGCAGAGTTGGAATGATTAAGTGAGCAAAAACTCCAGAGCCTGTGACTGACCCTCTGTGCTCCTGTGTGTGCATGTGCATCTCAATAATAGTAATACAAACAAAAGAACAAACTGCCTCTGCATGGGACAGTTTAGGTATTTAATGGTGTGAGGTTGACGTGGATCAGATTCTTTCAGTAACTTTGCCCTGAGGACTACCAGAGGAGACCCCGCTGTGATCACGAACTGGCTCATGTTAATCGGAATCAGACTCACTGCGGGCTTCAACTCTGCATGCGCGGACAGCCTCCTCTAGGGGTGCTAGTGATCCATCTCTTCTCACACCCATTGGCTTGATCAACTGTTGCCTGTAGAGACAGAAAAATTGCAGTCAGTAATTTGATCACATCTGTGATGGTAACTACGAATCACAAATAGCTGTTTCTCCAGAACTATGATGCAACACAAACAAAAACACCACAGTGCAAACATGACAAAGTACTGAGAGCAGGTAGGAGATTACAAGAAAACATTTAGTGCAGTCGACCAAAGCTACTACGGTACAAGCTTCAATAAATACAGCACTTTGTGTTACATTCAGCTGCACAGGAAACTGTATAAACTTTAAATGAGCAGGTGACTGCAAATGTCCAAACGTTTGCAGTCACCTGCTACATTAATAGGTATCAATAAAGTTCGACAGTAAAGTTAATAACCTCATAATGAACAAATTAAGTACTGCTACTATGCTAAGGAATGTCTTACAACCCTGGCGTAACTTGTTTTAATCGGTTCTGCTTTTCTTAAAATTACACCAAAGAGGCCCTTACATACTATTGTTTTGTGCATTGTTAATCAGACACAAACAACATCCTCAGAAAGTAACATTATACTGTTTATGCATTTTAACTAGGTTATGATATGCTCATTTAAATGTTATATGGTCACAAAGCAATTCCATATTTCATGTCATTTATGCAGCATCACATTATGTTAATGACCATTTTGTCCCACATCTTTTAAGAGATCAGTAAATTTCATCCCTGCCTCTATTTTACAAAATACCACCCCCCTCAGTTTCACAAACACAATTGCCGCCCCCCAACATACACCATAGTACTTTTTAAACCAAATTGAAGCGTACAAATAAGAGATATTCTCATTTGAAGATATGGTACCAAAAGTGAATCCATTGTAGTGTTTATTGTTCTGCTGCGTCGATACTGTACCAAACTGTTATAATCTTACTTTAAGTTCAGGTTTTGTGTTTCTTAAGTTCTGTTAAGATTTTGTTTTGTTTAGCAATGTCTATATGTGGCAAAATGAAGCAATCAGTACAAAATGGTCCGTGCCACACAATGTGAAACAACAGTGACAACTAGCTACTTGTGTAATCATTTGATGCATTTGTTGCCCTCGCTTCTAATCAATGAGTTTTTTTAGACCACCAGTTTGTCACCACAATCCACCTGCCCTTTGAAAGAAACCCACTGCGCCAGCCATTGTAGAAGCATTCAGCTCCTTCCTCTAAAGAGGCCTGTTGATGTGCTGGACATCTTTCTTTTCCTTCACATCCGGCCACATGAGAGCCCTTGGAATCACGGCCCTTAAAACACACACCCTGGACCCAGCCCAGGCCCTCCCTTCCCCCAGCTTTGCAGTTTAATTACAGGATCAGTACTCATTCTAATCTCTTCAAAGCCATGGCTACTCCTTCATGCTAATCCAATTATATCTGCACGGTGTGTCACTAGTGCACCCTAGGATGATTCATCAGGGCATTATCCAATCAAAGAAAAGCATAAGATGATTTATCAGAACATTACCTAATCAAAAGTCTCTTATTTACATTCATTTACAGGCCTCACAATTAACAGGTTAGGCACAAAAATGCTGAGTTGAGGGCATTAAAAAAGTTGCAATCAGTTTGTGCTAATTCCATAAATAAAAAATTAAAAAAAATAAAAAAATGGTCATCAAAAATCTAATTCACACAATTTTCCAAAGCTAAACCTTTTTGGAGTTCTTTAGTTTAGCACTTGAGCTGGAGCTACAACTGAATCTTTTCCGTAAATAAATCCTCACACTTCTCTCAACCCGCTCAAACTGCCTGTAGCTCTTCATTAGGGTGGCACAGGCTTGCTGAAATGTATTTCACCAACTGAAATACCAGGTTTGGAGAGGATTGATTCTGAATTAGATCCTCTCCATTTATAAAAGTTGTTTTTATTAAAAAATTATTTTAGATCAGCACTCCTACTCCTTGTTGTCTAAAATGGCTGCTCGGTTAGTGAGGACAGTAAGGTCATGTTCACATGTTGGTCAGCATGTTTGGTGTCCACAACTTGAAGCACATCAACTGCACAGTGACTGAACTGCCTATAAGCTTCCAACACCTGCTAGTTACGTTAGCCTCCTAGCACCAATGCAAAACTACGAAAGTAGACTGGACATATCTTCAATGTCTGAAATACAATGAAATGTGTACATATTAACAATTTGTCAAGCCATCACTTAAATGCAGTGTCAAATTACTCTATGGTGCCAACCGTACAAACCTGCCAGAAATCAACTATTCTGATTGTCAAAAGTACCACATAATAATTGATTCCGAAGATGATGAAGTAGTGAACACAAATGTGAGCATTACTGTGTGTGTATGGTTGTGTTGATGGTGAGTCAGAGTCAAGGGTAATTGGAGTGAGTCAAGCTGGGGTGGGGGACATTCTTGTTGTGAGGTGAGTGGTCTCCTGAGCAGCCATACTGGGAGACTGGTGCCTGTCAGTGTGCCCTCACTACACCCTCTTTTATCCTGATGAAGAGGGCAAAAAAAAGATAGAAACAACGATCCATTCTAAAAGGAGGAATCTGCCTCTTGTGGGCACACGCTGCTCATTACGAATCCACAGACGGACAATACCACTGTATAGATGAACAACAATGATGTCCTTTTGTGTTTGCAAACTTATTTAATACTCTCCAAATTACACATACATGCACACCAAAGCTACCTTAATTGAGCCTGTGTGTCTGTTCTTTTCTTCTCCTGGGACAATGTTTGGCACCTCCGTTGAATACAACAAACCATGTATAAAAGAGACGCGTATATCTATTAAAAAAGAAAAAACTGAATGCACAGCACAAAGGACTGTGAGCTTGCGACCCCACTGTGTGTGCCAATTAGCTGGTAATTAATGCAGCAGGGCTGAGGTGGCGGGCTGGTGTGCTGGTGGCTTGTATTGACTCTGTTGAATGCTGCGGCGCAGAGGAGGGCCAGCTGTAAATGAGGTAGAGGCAGGCAGCGGGAGATTCCTGCCTTAATGAAGCGGTTGGTAAGGAACGCGCTCAGAGCAACGCCACTTCTCATACTGCTGTCTCACTAGTGTCTGCTGTCAGTTGTTGGCGGAAAGGTCAACGTAAAGGTAGTCTGCTCTTACTAAAGGCACTGATGAGAGCAAAGCTGAATGTAATGTACTTACTCTATTAATACTCTCACTTTGATTATATATCTACAAAATGTGCAAATACACAATAACCATAACACCCAGAAAAGCAGCTATTGTCAACCGCAGCAGTGCATAGGGGGCTATTAACTCACCGTGACAACTCGCCAATCATGCTGGCCAGCTGTTGAGCTTCAAATTCCTTCTGTTCTTCAGTCATGTCGTCAATAGGGTTTGGCAATGGCTCTTCTATATGGCCTGTTATCGGGTTAATACTAAAAGACACAAGTGGTGAGAAAACATACACCAACTATGTTCAAAAAGCATTTTAGCTAAAAAAAAAAAACAAACACACCCTTACAATGGCTTTGCTAACTTATACTCCTCAGTGTCTGAATCCTCATCAGCAGAGTACTCGGTCTCTCCTCTGCCTCCTGCGAGCAGGCCACGAGCTACCAGAAGCCCTGCAGCATTGCCATAGCCCGTGTACTTCAACAGGTTATCGACTGCAAGACATTAGGCAAAAACATGGCAAAAATCCAAACTCAGCAATTACAGGGTACAAATTATAAGATCTACTCTCTAACCAGAAGATAAAATATTAATCCACCTCAAATTAACCAAACATCTGGAACAATTCCTCATTCCTGCAATCAATCACAGAGAGGTTGAAATAAGCACTCACCGCTTTCTTTGCAGAGGACAAAAAGAAACTCTGCAGACCCCTGTTTAACTCCCATGTCTACGTGAGTCATGAGACGCACTAGTTTGTTCCGGACTGTGGTGCCCACTTCTGGCCTCTCTTTCATGTCTTTTAGAGGTGGCAAAACCTGTGCATTATAATGTTATGTTAGAAGCCAATACAATATTATTTTAAAATGACACAGATAAGTATTTCCCCGACAACAGGCAGGGTATTACACTGGATCTTGTGAAACGTACCTTTGCTTTGAGGTATCTGCGGATCTCCCTGTGGTATCGGGAACCTTCCGTCATGAGGCTTAGGACTGGTGTCAGGCCTTCTTTGTAATTGGACCCCTGAGTGTACGGAAAAACATGAGCTTTGTGTCTTTTTCCACAGCAAGGGTGATGGAGTTAAAGGCAGAGAGCTTACTCACTTGCCCCATTCTTTAGGCTATTCCTGTTCAGTACCTTGTCTATTCTTTTCTCCATGAAGTCTACGAGCACCTGCAGAGCATCCATGTTCTTTCCACCATATTCCTCAAGTCCTCCTTGTGTAGGCACATCAATCAGGACGTCCAAGCAGCATACGGGAAGATTGCTCAGGAGGTTTATAGCATGACTGGGAGAGATTGTTGAACAAAACAGCAATTAGCACTTATTTCATCGTTTTAATATTGTGTGTAGAGTGTATCTATTCAGGGCTTTAAAAGTTTACTCTTGTCAGTGTATATAAGCTGATAAAGCTTTCTCGCTGACTTCTAGTTATTATCTTTGAAAACTATCATGGATTGGTTCAAAACAGCCTACTTGTAAATATTTGAAGATTAGGGTTAGGTTGAGGTTAGTGACACTAAGGAGCCATACTAACAGTGCTGTCAATAAACATGCACATGCCTGGCCATTTTATAAAGTCAGACAAGGGGGATGAGAAACCTCACTCTGTTCCTGAGCCTATTTGAATAACAAAAGCCCAGCTACCAGCACGCAAGTCTGCTTCAGCACATTCAGACTGCTTTGTTAAAGAGGCAGAATATAGTCAGCCAAGTTGGAGAGTGGTAGAATGCATTGTGCGTTTGTGTCAAGACAGCAAGACATTCCAGAGGTGTGAAAGGGCTGGCGACTGAGCCATGGGGCACACAATCAGTCAAGCCCACATAAACAGGGTGCAAGCGAATGGGAGGGGGGTCTAAATGCACTGACGTCTCTCTACAGGGCAAAGGGGTGCACCATTAATCATTTAAAGTCAAAACTCCTTCAATCACATTCTGGCATTTCCTTTCAATATGTCATGAGAATTAACAATGTATCGAGCCAGAGGCCTTACGATCACAACTCAATCCATAGAGAAACAGCCAATTTGATGAGACTAAAATGCAGTTACCTGCTCTCACATGTAACAATTCACTTCAAACTGCAAGCCTCCTTAATACAGCACTGCGTTGCTTTAATAACCCAAACACACAGAGTTGCCAGAGTTAGGACCGAATAGAGCACAAACCTGTGAGCCTCTTCTGTTTTCTCCGCTGTCTGAACCCTCAGCATCAATATATGCCTCATTATGGCTGCAATAAGCCGCAGTTGGTGATCATTCTCCTATGAAAAGAAAAAAAACAAAATTGTGAGCAAATGGTCAGATTGAATTTTCAATATGTTCTAAACTGACTGCAGAGCACAAATGTGTAGTGCATTATAAAGTAAATGGTTTGAATGGAGGCTGAGATTCGCCAGAAGAAAAAAAAACAAGACGTTGTAACAAAGTGGGTGTTACTGGTGTCATGACTTCAAAAAAAGGGAAGGGAATCACACACTTCTTCTCCTCCCAGTACATTACAAAGCAATGAGTGGACACAGAGCTTGGAAGGCATCAAGTGAGCAATGCTACTCTTTTGCTTTGAAGTTGGCCAATGTGTTGCTGATCACTTTTCACAATGCTCAAAAAGATAATGATATTTATTAATGCATTTAGTGGTATGAATAAATGTATATGTATTTAAGTAATCCTAACCTCATAATTATAATCCTAACAGTTATGAAATGCTAGTATGTTACACAGAAAATGTAATTACATTGTTTTTATTACAGAACTATATATTCCACACGGTTTGCATGATAGTAGCACACACAAAACATGAATAGGGGGTCCTCGGGTTGCAACAGTCTTGAAATACGACATTTTGAGTTCACTCTCATTCCCACTCGGCTCACGCCATTAGCCTCGTACTTAGAGACTATGTGGGCGAACTAGTTTGGCCGCGTGTGGAGGAAGAATACACAATAACTCGGCGAGCAAGGGAGTTTTCCTTTTTCTGTGGCTTAGTGTTTTTACGATCTTACAACAGTGTTAGGATCAGTAAATGACTTAGGCTAGAATGCGTTTCAACAAACACAAAAATTCGGGTTAGGGAAAGACCATTTAACTGATAAACTTCTTGCTGCTTCTAAGATCTGCAAAGTGATGGAAAAGCCGGCCTCTCTGCAACAGGCTGAAACATGCTCCTTTCAGCATTAAACATTTAACTCCTACAAAACAGAACAGCAGTCTGAAACCTGACATCCTTTCTTTGCTAAAATGGCCATTTACAGACATTTAACTACTGATACACCAGAAAATCTTCTCTGAAACTAAAAAATACAAGTATCTTTACAGCCCTTCACAAGTGAAAGTCACAGAGAACTTTTTTTTTAAAGCAAGTAGAAAGATCTAATATAATTTTATAAAACATTTAATATTATAGTTTACTTTTAAAATGAAAGCTTCAGGATGTTTTACAGCTTCAGTATCCTGAAAGTTAAGATGAGCGTAGAAATGCAACTATATAACACTTCATGGTTTCCCATAAGTATCTATGGTGGAATTTCAAAGCAGCTCTGCTAACAGAAAGAAATCTTTGGCAATATGTGACGTTCAGTCATGTGGCTGTGGAACTCACTGCTCACTTCTAGTCTGACGTTTATCCTGCAGAGGTGCTTTTAAAATATAAGCAACAACCATGATCTCTAGGAGAAAGTTGCAAACAAATGTGTTTGGAGTAAGAGCTTTGAAAACAATGTTGAAGGTGCTGAATTACTCACTATTATTTTGTATAACATTTCCATAAAAGACTTGTTACATCAGTTAATGTTAATTAAGTATGTAACTGCAAGACTACCTTACAGGATATAAACAGGATTGTTTAATGGAACAAGAATATTTTGGTCTTTTTCCTTTTTTGCCACTTTCAATCATTTTTGGCTTTTTGTTAAATTGTTAAGACCAGTGCTCTCATTTTACCACCTCAACTTTGTCCATGTTTATCCCAGTGTCAAACTAAATAATAACTTGTGTTACTTTGTTATATTGTATAAAATGTTATGACAGTTTCAAACATCAAAGTACTTTGTATTTCAATTTATGTTTAAGAGACAGGTCATGAAAAACTCAAGGTACAAATAATCAGTCGCTGGAACAAACACAGATAGTGTTTGTAGCCTCAGTCTGGCTCACCTCACTGGAATACGACATGGTAATGTTGAACAGAGCTTTGAGGGCTTCCATCACCTGATCACTCTTCTCAAGTGAAATGGGTGGAACCTGGGGGTCAGGAGGTGTAACTTCATATGGTCCTGCCCAGTGCACGTCCAAGATGCGCTCCAGCACTCCAGTAAGCAGCCCCACTGCGCCCGTTTCTTTGCACAGTTCTCTGCGGATATCTGTCCGCAAGGCAGATAGCAGGAACAGCAGGCGGAGAGAGAAGAGCCTCACCTCGTGGTGCATGGAGCTGGATGAGCGCAAATGCGCACAAAGGCCATGCCCTAACTGCACATCTGCACACACCTGCTGCGCTGCCACACTGTTGAACACCACATTGCATAGACACTTGAGTGCTTCCACCACCACAAGCTCCTCTGACGCTGACTTGGCCTCCTCCAGAGGCTCTACATCACCGTCCACCAGTGGGATTCGGGCCAGTCCTGCTAGAGTAAGAATTCCCTCCCGGGTGGCTACGGGTCCCAGCACCCGCTTGTCACGGGACAGGATGCGCATGGTCTCCAGACAGGTGCTTTGGCACTGGGGTTGGACAGGCCGTCTGAGCACTGTGAGCAAACCCTCACACAGCTTCTGCAACAGGGGAACACAGAGATGCAATGTGAAACACTTCATAACTTTAGCAAACGTATCCAAATAAAACCTGACTACACTGACTGCAATTATAGTTACAAATAGTCCATAAAAATATTTGTTCACTGACAATGCTGACTACAAAAAAGACTGAACTTTGAATTATGGTGAAGCTGTAATAGAGAGGAAATGGTAGAAAGCACAATGGTTTAATGAACTCATTAACTGATACATACCTTACAGTCGATACACAAACCAGTGCATGAAATACAGCACTAAATGCAGAATACTAAACACGGTCTTAAATTCACATTGTCAATTTGATACTCACTATCCGAGCATCCTCTTCTTTACAGTCAAAGGCAAATGTCCTATTGTTCTGAAAGACAATTTGAATGCAATCTCAAACAAAGACAGATTAAACTTGTGCAAGGTGGACAAAATCAAATGAATAAATACATGTCCTGTAATAATCTTATGATTGGTTCCTTTGAACATAGTTTTTTTCTGTGCAATTTAAATGTAATTGTGGAAAAATGTGTGTGTATAAATTAGGGCTTTCATTATCCACTTAATGTGTTGAAAGTATGTTGCTTTTTTGTGCTCTTTGTCTCAGCTGAGTTTTGCAGAGTTCATGTGTCCCATATAATATAGACAAATATAATGGGACATGTGACCATTACACCACGTCCCACTTTAGTAACTGCATTCAGATACATAGACTGCCATTTGGAGTTGGTTCCTCTTCACAGCTGCTATAATGGTTTTGCCCCCTATGCGCTAGACTCTGAGAGTAACTTGTTTTTCTATAATAAACTAGATAAAATGTGAATGCCCTGACAGGAACAAATACTTTTATATTTGATTTGATTACATTAATGTTTAAGTTGAGATTTTCAAGAAATATCTGAACTGCAGCTGTGTAACTGTGTTAAAGGGAACACTGCTGTTAAAAAGCTCCTTATTTGTTTAAAGTGTTTGCATACCAAATGTTATTACACTTTTGTTCATATAGCAGTACTTTAAAAATAAAAGTGTGCAATACACTACTTTTGAATCAATTCTTTAATTTTGCGTATAACAATGTGATGTTATATATGTTACATATATATTTATTAATCGTTATACAACGATTCATGCCCAGCATTAGTACAAGTAGAACTGCAATGCTAGTCTACCCTGAAACTCAGTTAAAAAGTGGCTCAGACTACTTTCAGTTTTTACAGATCTTAAATTTCCTCCTAGATTTTGAACTGATTGCTGGATATTGTATAATTATTTAATCTTATTTGTTTTATTCTTTTTTCATTTTCAACATTCTGTTATTACCTGCAAAGCACTGCAATATTCAATACATTCTGAAGTTAGTTAGATTATTCAAAGCACAATGGATGTTTCTTTTTGAGCAAAACTATTTCACACGTTTGGGGAAAAAAGGGGATTTCAATACAGTCAAAACAGCACTACCTGTGGACACCTGCAAACTTAGAACAGACTTGGTAGGCTGCTTCAAGAAGAGAGTTACTGCACTTACAAGAGGGCAAATAAATAATTTAACATAATAGAAAATTGACACCTTCTCTTCTAGAATGGGCTTTTATTACTCTTTAAAATGATGTAACACTCAAGGTAAACACCTGACATGTACTCATTCAGTTTACAAACAAAGTAAATCTCAGTAACGTCAACATCTACCTTTCACATTAGCTAGCAAGCCAGCTAGGGTAATGAGTAGCCAGATAACAGTACATGTAAGCTATCCTGCAAAATAAAGAATTCAGTTGCAGCCTTTCGCCTGAACTCCGGAAAACGTCCAAGGAAATTAAACACCATATTTTCACTGCCTTTGTTTTGTTTTACTGCTGTCATCATTCAGTTTCAAGCTAGCTTGTAGCTAGCTAGCCTGCTAGCTAACTAGCAGCATCCAGGAACTCACCTCTGTGTTGTATTTCTGTAAACGTCTCTTAATTTCGTCTTCGTTTCCGAGTTCGATCTGGGTTAAAATGTCACTCAGCTCCATGTCTGGATGCTGTACACATCAGCTCGTAGCTAAGAGCTCAGAAGGGGAAATCTGGAGCAGTTTCTACAGGAGGGTTTGTCTCTGAGGCTCTTTGCCTTCCTATGTCTCAACTTCAGATAGACGTCACGGGTGCTGCGTCACAACTCTCTCTGGAGACTCAGGGCTTCAGCAGAGCAAAAACTTCCCACAAAATCAAAGCATCTTTTTTGCTACGTTCGCTTACGGGTGTGTGCAATCATAGCCTCTGCCCCTGCGTTTTAGCAGAACTAAACAGGGAAATGTAGATTAGATTGCAGATTAGTGTTTAAAAAGTCCCCTAACTGACCCCCTGCTCATACAACAGTTATTTAAGGAAGATGTCATTAAACAATCCAGTTTTACTCTACTCTCACCGCCTCTCAACCAGCCAAGATATTTTTGTGTCCCACCATTTGCTCCTTTAAACACTATAAAGGCTGGTGGCCTAGTGGTTAGTGAGTTACCCCTGTGCTCTGAAGGTTGTGGGTTTGAATCCCTGTTAGTGGCACCACTGAGGTACCTTTGAACAAGGTGCTGTGTTTTTGGCAGACCACCACTTAATTTGGTGAATAGGTTAAATGCAGAGAAAGAATTTCACACTCATCACAGGGTATACTGTATTCACATGTGACTGTAAGGGGTCACTTTATAAATATTGGAACACATCTGTTTCCAGGGTTTGGGCTGGGCTCTGTACTTCTAGTGAGGGGTGATCTTAATGCTTCAGCATACCAAGACATTTTGGCCAACATAATGCTTCCAACTTTGTGGACCTAGTTTGGGGAATAACACAAGGCAAGCTCCATACAAGTCCCTGTTTGTGTAATGCATCCCAATACTTTTGTCCATATTGTGCAGCTGCACTGGAGCTTCAAGGATAAATGTATTATAGTAAATAATGCTATTACAGTTATAGTAAATAGTCATGCTGATGAACAAATGTATTCCCAAATGTTTTGCTGCAGTCTACCTGTCAACAAGTTCCTAATGTATGGAACATCTTCAATGCAGGACATTTTCAAGCCTGCTGGAAAGCGGCTCAGGTGCCACATCACGAGGATCCTTGAGAAAATACCAAGTGCAGATAAAATGGCATCAAGGAACAGGGGTCGCTAGTGCAAAAATGATTTGTTTAAAATTTCTGCTGTACATTTCCATATGTGCTATTTTATGCTTTTAACGTGTTCACTGATTTTGTAAAATGTGCATTTTTTGAGCAGGTTCAGCTAGATGTTTGCCTTGCATGTGATATGGGCTTCTATCATAAAGGCTTTGTAGATCCAGTGCAATAGTAACTGCAAATATTAGAAAAATCATTTCAGTTGCTCAGGTATGCTTGGAGTGAACAGGGAACATGTGCACAGTTGAATTTTAGGTGTTGACTGTGGTCTGTAGTGGGTTGGCGCCCCACCCAGTGTGAGCCCCTGCCTCGTGCCCGTTGGCCCCAGGATAGGCTCTGGGTACCCGCGACCCTAGCGAGGATTAAGTAGTTACAGAAAATGTATGAATGACTGTGGCCTGGGGGGCCTTGTGGGCATGTCACTGCAATATAAAACAAATCTTTTAGAAAACTGAACATTGCATTGCATTTTATTGTACCTTCATTGCTGATTGTACACTGAACCCCAACTTTCGAATAGATATATATCCATGATACTGCTGTAAATTAGCAGATCTGCTGTGCAACTGTGCAAACCTCCCTACTGCTGTTGTGTGAGGCAATTTTTCAGCAGCTCTACAGAAGAAGGGCTTGCTGTGAAAGCGTGAAAGTCCAAAGGCTAAAGGTTATGGGAGGTGCATTAACATCTCATCAGCAGGGGGTAGAGGCAATAGAAGCCTAATTCTTTCCACACTGTGGTCGTCTTGGTTCTGTTCGTGAGCTTCTACCCGAGGGTGGAGACGGGAGACGAGGCCAGTTCAGAGGAATTGAATAGATTTGGTTTTTTTTCTCAACATCAAAAGTGCGCAGGGATCGGTCCTGAATAATGACGTACCGTTACAAACACGCAACGAGAGCCACGGCAGGGGGAATTTGAGTCAGACCCCAGCCCTCATGTTTACACTTTCTTCTTTCTCTCGGAACATTACTGAAGTGTAGTGTTGCAAGCATTTTAATGCAAGACCAGCCAACTGTCATTATTCAATTTACATTCACAGTAGATTAAGAAAACAACATTTTTGAGGCCATTTTTACATTTAGTGCTTAGTTCTGTTTAACCCACTGGTTATTCAAGCATGATTGATTTTCAGTTAGCCCAATAGTACTAGTTGAACTGGCTGAACTAGTTGGATCGGGTTAGGGGAAATCCACAAAATACAAATCTCAGCTCAAAACACATCAAAGAGAATAATAGTCATCATTTAACTGGCAAATAGACAGATTCAGTACTAGGTTTTAAAAATTCTTTATGTGGCAACAAATAATTCCACATATATCATTTACACTGTAACAGCTGCCACCACAGAAGTTACTGAATGTTTTTATTTACAAGAGAAAGTGGCTTAAGATAAAGGTTACATTTTTATATCCTTTCTTTTTTTATTTCTACCCATAGGGTAATAGGTCCACAGTACCCTCGAGTGCATTTAAAAACACACAAACCTAGGTTAACACACTCTCTCTCTCTCTCTCTCTCTCTCTCTCTCTCTCTCTCTCTCTCTCTCTCTCTCTCTCTCTCTCTCTC
>JBBJLR010000019.1:12140300-12152677 GCA_037577145.1 Brachypetersius gabonensis
TCTCTCTCTCTCTCTCTCTCTCTCTCTCTCTCTCTCTCTCTCTCTCGCTCTCTCTCTCTCTCTCTCTCTCTCTCTCTATTCATAAAAATGCAACTTACAGTACAAACATATATAAACAAAGCAAAGGGGCACCATGTTACAAAGCTACAGGAAAATGTTTAGAGTTAAGCTCTCCCACAATTACAGCAACAGAGCCTATAACACAAAGCACAAAGCAAATTTGCTGACGCACCGCGGTCAACACACTTCAAGAAATGTTTTGTCAGTCTGCCAGATCTCATATGCAATTGCTGATCCAACAAATGGATGTGATTTAATTCAGTAGTGAACTCCTTTCCTTTGACGTCCATGTCCTGGCAATGGGCCAAGATGCCTTACGCAGGGAATGCGATCATTTACGTTTTTCCTGGTTCTTTTACGGTCGCACATGGCCCTCACATGCCAGAAAAGCAGCAAGCACAAGCGCTAACACTGATAAACAGTGAGGGAAAATGTCTGGAATTAAAATAAAAGGCTGCTTTTACGTCAAGCAGCAAGTCCAGGGTAAACAAAGACACGTGATTTATGTACTTTCGGAATGTAATCAGTAATCAGAACGTTTATGTGGTGGAACTGTGAGAGAGGGCTGTGAAATGGGGAAAATGGGAAAACTGGGAGGAAAATAAAAGGCACAACGAGGTTTTAGCTACACTCATCATCTCACAATGATTCTGCTTTAAGATGACGAGTTTGACTGGCAGCTCCCACAGCAGACACTTTTTCTCCCAGTCCAACTCACAATTGCCTGATGAATTTCAATCTCAGTCCTCCACTGACACAGCAACTGTTGGCTGGATGATACTGAGAGTTCCTGGCCTTGCTGGAGAGCTTTTGCACACACCTGCTAATGCACTCACTAGTTTGTGCGGCTTTTCTTGATTGACAAAGACAGCTATTTCGCCCACCCTGTGGCAGCCTCTCCGTTAATGTAGGCAAAGCCAGGAAAGTGTTGTGCATGTTCGTATTCTGAGTTCCTGCGTGGTGCCAAAGGGGAGTACATGTCCCCAGTGGAAGCGTAGCGCGATGAGTGCATAGAGGGGCTGGTGTAGCAGCTATTAGCTGTGGGGACTTCCGGCCAGCGGGGGGTCACAGCAGTCGAGTGCAGACGAGGACTCCCACTCATAAGACACGGATCCATGCGTGACATCTGGCTGTTAAGTGGGTACTGCAAATAAAAAAAAAAGGAAAAATCACAGTCAGACAACAGAAGCATTCACGAAACGGTGACAAACTAAAATAAAAAACAATAAAACTATAACCTAAATTACGCTATGACGTAATGTAATTCTCAGTTTCACCAGAGAATAAGAAGCTATGAACAAGCTGCTTCATCTGTGTACCACTATATATAAAACATCAATTGTGTTACATTGTTTATTTCCAGAATTAGGCTAATGAAGAATTTATCCAACTGAAATAATACTAAAAATACTGTTGCAAGAACAGCATTTGGAACCCCTCCATTTTGTGTTGCCATGGGTGACCCAAATGATCATAAACAAAAGTCAAACATGTCAACATTTGACATCTTTCAATACTAAAAACGCGTACTGTCCTCAAAGAGGAAACCAGTAATAGAGTTCCATTTGTATCCTCTCAGTCTGAGTGATCCTTTCAGACAAAGCATAGACACTGTGCCCATTTTAGGAACGGGTGGACAAGTGGAAGTAAAATTCTATCTGTCCCCTCTAAATAGAAACGGTACACAGTCAATACCATTATGAAGGGCCACAGGACGGAAAAAAAAGTCAGCCGGGGTCAGAGACCAAGATGTGTAGCTTAGTGACCTCTTGTTCAGCCAGAGAAAAGCGACCATTGAATAACAATATTTTAATAAACACGTTATCCGCCTGGATTCCCGGTCTGTGGCTGAGCTGTCTGAAGAAGCCATTGAGTGTTGGGCAGAGGGGTGCTGAGTGTGGGTCTGTCTGGGCTCTGGCCAGGCCATCTTTCAGTGCTTGCATCCGCTGTGTTGAGAGGAATTCCACACCGACCGCTTCAACAGCACAGAGACCCAGCTGATCTTCCATTACAAAAGCAAGCTAGGCCAGGCTAGACCAGAGAGCTCTTGACAGGAAATTACCACCACGCCTGCTTTGGCATACAATATATGACGGCACCGACCTAGTAGCCTCTTTCCTTTGACAGAACAATTTAGTTGAACCACTTCCATTCCATCTGTTAGGCTTACTTCAAAGAGTCCTTTCTTCACCATTGATCTGTTTTGTCTAAATTCTTAGCCCCCTTCTAGCCTAGTTAAGCAGAGAACTACACACACTCTCTCTCACCATGCCATGTTCAGACATATTAATACACGACTTAATACAACCATGTGAACACTGATGTCTTATCAACTGTATGCATGTTTAATGTGAATGATCTAATTACATGTGGTAGAGCATGTGTAGCATAATTCGTAGTCTAATCAATTAACCTTTATTTTTAATGGCTTGCTCAGAAACATTCCTGTAAAAAAAGGGCATACAGTAACTGAGCACTGACTGAAATGACAAGCAGTTCACCCATAGGCTAAGCTCATTGTTGGTGGAGGCAGAAAACTGCTCCCTACCCATGGAGCCCTCTGCATTACACATAGTTCAGCGTTTCACATGCTAATGACACGCAATGTGCCATTCGCCATTCAAATTCATATTAACATTCTTGTCTGAGTTGCGGCCTTGTAAAATGCAGTTAAAGAGCCAGGAGGTGAATACACATCCATTTCAATGAATGGGAATAAACAATCATTTACATCTATTATGAAGCACTTCAATTCATTAAGCTTGCATGAAGATGCATATTGGACCAAACAAAGCATGACATCACCTGATTTTACAACCCTATCAGATTACGAGTGAAATTTCTCACATTAGTATATCAAAGCTGATAAACAATACATGTACCTTTATAGTTACATTTATGGCTCTTAGATAAAGTAGTGAACCTTGTGTGAATGCTGGGAACGTTGAGAAGTGCTGACCTGTGCAGAGGAACGGTGGTAAGAGGAGTAGTGTAGGGGGGTGTGGAGGCCAGGCTCGTGGGGCAAACTCGAGTACTGGCTCTGGATGGCATGATGCTGGTTTGTGTAGCTGCCGTAGTTGTAGCTGCCCGTGTATCTGAGAAAAGAGTATTATGCACATTTAGACCAGACAAAATATAGAAATTATATCAGCTTCTGACAAATCTCTAAAAGGGCCTTACCCGTGTTCGTCTCTGTGTGGGTAGACTGGCATCCGGTGGCTAGATGAGGTAGGGTGCACCGGTGGGCTTCGCATGCAGGACAACTGGGCTCCGCCCTCAGGGGGGCTACCTCCTGACGTTGTCACTGTGTACGTAAGGGACCAGGTATATGACTGAACAGCTCCTGGCACAAAACACGCACACATACAGAATACGCATTGTTTTGTTGTAGACATCATATCAGCTTCCTCTAAAATAAATAAAGACTGCAGCTGATCCAAGATATGAAAAAGCTTTCCAGGTCACCAAGTAGATGATTAGCCCATTACATAGGATGCCTATTATTCACTTATGTTATTGATCTTAGAATGTATTAAAATCACTTGTGGACTAATATAATTGCATATAGTAAGTTGTGTAGTTATGCGAATGAAGGATTAAAGTGTGATCCAACACACAGGTCCTAGCAGTTTAAACTCTTGAACCCTAGGCGTCTTATTTAGTTATTAACCTTAAAATGTATTATTAAGTAACTGCAATTTATTATTCTTTAACTATAACCAAAGGTAATATGCAAGTATATATATGGAATGAGTAATTAGCATTGAAGTTATTAAGATATTGTTGGGCCTCTACATACCTGTCGTAACAGACACACCGGTGTACTCAGGAGACTGGGCTGAACTAGGCGAGGTGGTGGGTAGTACCTCCATTGAGTGCACAGACTTTGCAGGAGAGTAAGGTGACATTGCGGTGGAGGTGTTTTCTGTCAGCACCATGTCTTCACTGTTTTCTGCTGTAGGGAAGCAAGGGTGGACTCAGCACTCAGCGTAGTTTGCTTTAATTCACAGATTTTGTCCCAGATGTAACTGTCACTCAACATGCTCGTTGACTCACCTGTGCTGCCCTCGCCCTTCATGGCCCTCATCAGCTCATTGGCTCTCTCCTGGCAGTGCAGGGACTCCAACAGGTACAGCACATAGTCATCAAACATCAGGTGGATTAGGTGGAATGAACCTACACACACAGAGGAAAGGGCACATATGTTGTTCATTCTGGTCTTATGTATAATCACTTTCTGTACTAGACCTTAGAGAAAGGAGAACTGTACATAAAAAAATGTGTCTGTAAAGCTAACAATGCCTCCTGCAAGCTTTAAACTGCATAGAACGGTCAAGCAAACACACCAACATTATCAGATTAAACCGGGTTAGTAGTAAACTTTGCAACAAATTCTGCAAGTAAGTACTTATTAGGCTCCGAATGGGTGTTGGGGGAGTCTGGAAAGAGTGTGACACAATCCTAACTTTGTACAACAAGCTCCAGTCATTCTGTGCATTATAAACCCTTAGGCTATTCAGAGCCCTAGGTGCAATACTGCCCACTCATAAAATGGGAAGCAGGAGGAAATACTTGTGAGGGGGGGTAGCTTTTGTTAATTAGCTGTTTTTGTACAGAGAGCTGCATTATCAAAACACTGCAACCAGCTGTGTCTTTGATATTCACAGACAGAGCTGAGGAGGCAGGGGTCTTCACCTCTTTTTATGGCCCCTCTTTCAGCAACTCTGCCATAGACAGCAAACCACTGTTAACCAAGACTTACCAAGGTAGCCATCTTGGCATAAAGCTTAGGATGTGGATTGGGATGTGTTTTGGTCAGGAATAAATGTTGGATCTCGGGTTGTTTAAAGTAAAATGTTAAAGCTTCAAACCACCTAAGAAACAACACAGTTTTAATCTCTACATTAAAACTTTGCTTCTCATGATAAACTTCATAGCCCTCAAAGTCAGAAATCTAGGGCAACACTCTTAAGATCAATAATCCTTAAATTTATATTGATTTTATACACTTGATCTTTGGCACACATATATCAGGGCAAAACAGGGGGAAATACAAACTTGACATGAAAGCAATTCAGACTTTGCACTGACATTCAAATTCCTCTTCACACACCATAGATGCAAAAAGTGTATGAGTATGTCCATGGATACTGCTCTCTGATTGGATGAACATTCTGGCCCTGGCAGACTTACCGAAACTGGGGGCACTATGCAACGTCATGTCCCGAATCACTCTGGTCCCAAAACATGACCACATGAGGAGGAACTGCTGGGCGACCTTCTTCAGGCACCCGGGTCTCTTCCCTGCCACCTAAAGGGAATATTACCATGAGAAAGGCTTGGGGGTGGGGCACAGAGGCCCTAACCTTTGGGTCCATGCTGGAATCTAACCCCCAGGAACGAAAAACATGTCAACAAGTCAACTATTTGATTTGCCCCTCGGGACACACCCTCTCATTGAACTATTGTTTGCTGGGCTGTGGATGTTCCCATGGCAACCAAATTTTTACAAGCCTATATCTGTAGTATAATGGCTGCAAATACAGGACATGAGGACATCATTAAGTTGGGGAATTGCTTCAGAAATGGCTTAACATAAGCATGCTACAAAAGTGAAGGTATTCAGGATTCTGTTTCACATTTTGGCAGTGCCATGGTATTTTTAGTTTTTTGGAAAGACCTCAAAAAGAGCTCATTTTGATGAATAGTAGATGCAAGTAATATTAATATTATTATTGCGAATGCAGAGCTCATTTTCCTAATTAAACTACTGGACAGGTTCAGCTTCTTTTTAAATTACAATGTAATTAGAGGTAAACAGGGAACAATGCTTGTTTTTTCAAAAGAAATTAATATACTTTTGAACTGACCCTTACAACACATCTGTCCACCATGGAGTCCAGCCATTCAATGTATGCTTCAATGGGGGATTGATCCTCAAGCAGCCGGTCAAACTCCTGATATACTGAAGGAAGAATGATATAAGAGAGTGAACTAAATGAGACAAAAAATGACTATGTATACTTGCTGCGTTTCTAGACACAGGTTAAATTGGATCCTGTATTTAGATGCAAAAAAATAATGCAAAAAAGTTTTTGAAAGTCTGTAGAAACCGCTCCCCTGAAATGAGTTTGAAATGCTCCTCATGTTGTCAAGGGTTAACCCCTCAGTGGCCATAACAAGTTTTGTCTTTAAACCGTGGGAATAAATCAGCACTGGGCATGAACATGTGAGTGACATAATGGGTGGTGGCCAGTGGGTAGGATACTTGTCTCTGGGCCAAGAGGTCATGGGCTCGAATCCTACCTTGAGTATACCACCACTGGGTTCCTGAGCAAGACCCATAACCCCAAGTTGCTCCAGGGAGAATGCCCCCTGTAGTTAGGGGAATGGAAGTCGCTTTGGATACAAGCGTCTGATAAAGGCCATAAATGTGACCATTCTGTCATACATGAACACACTACAGCACACAGTGTGAACAGCACAAAATTCTTAATCTGCATTTAACCCATTCACCAAGTGAAGCAGCAGGCAGTCAGGAACACAGTGTGTGGGGACGGTACTTTGCTCAAGGGGACCTCAGAGGTGCTTAGCAATTTTGGGATTCAAACCCACGACTTTCTGATGAACCGGACTTTCCAACCACTAGCTGCACCAATGTTGATTAAATATCAATATGCGCGACTTCCTACAGATCAAAATACTCTTTGCCAAATATCTTTCACTACAGTAATAACAATTACAAAATGCGTCTACATGTATTTACTATAGAGAGGTTATTTACTGTTATCTGTCACAGTAAACAGACAAAACTGTACTTGCATTATGATATATATAAGAGTAGCTTCCAATCTGCTCCAGGAAAAGTTTATTGTTGCTGTAATTTCAAAATCTATAACAATATTTTATTTGTTCTCCATTTGAAAATGACAGCATCTTCATATATACAGTTTATATATAAAAGTTAAAAAGGAGTTTACTTTTCTTATAAAGTTACGCTTTCCAATACAAGATTTTGTTATGACAGTGATATACACTCTGTTTTTAATCTTTTTGGTGTTTTATTGCTCCCAAGTACACAAGCAGCTTTGTCCAATACTAGGTGAATGTAATTTCTAAAATTCAGGCACATGTATGAACTCTGTAGTGACTCACATTGAATGATGAGCCTTCGCTGGTCCTCCTGTGAATCCTCCATTGTGTATAGTGTCTGCTTAGTGATACTATTCAGATCTACATTACGCCAATCCTCCAGCATCTGAAAGGTGATGTCTGCACTGTGGATCACTGTCCGTGATGCCTTCAGGAACACAGAGTGGGAACATACTGCTTATTTTGAAACCATACAGTACAGTAAATTGAAATAATAAAACTGAATTTGTATAAATTACATTCTCTCTCACCTGGCAAAGATGATTTAGGGACGTCTGCCGTTTGAGTATCTGGGAAAATCTTCTTGACACTGACGGGAGAAGAGTTAACAATTTGTTTTGCATGGCCTTGAGAGTCTGTAGCAATCCAAACTCAAATGAAATTCGGCAAGGACAAGACTTACACTCAAACTTAATGTTGCGTAGATTCTCTGGCAGATCGTGCAGAGCCATCTTCAGCCACTCGTCCAGCTGTTTAGCAAATTTCCTAATAACCTGAGTCAGGCTACAAGAATCAATGATGAAGTGAGAAAATTGTAAACATGTATTAATATGACACATTATTTATAAAAAACTGTTATACACATCAATGTGTTTAAATAAAATCAGTTTTAAAACATCAGTAGTGATCAACATGCCAAAACAGAACAAATATGTCTAGGCACAAGAATGTTAGTTCGGTTATTCTGCTTTAATCTACTGGTTTAAAACAATGATGGATATAAGAGTGTTGAAAGTTTAATCTCACATTGCATAACTGATCTCATATTGCAGGTCATCGAGCACCAACTACAATATCTAGGTTTTTAATAGAATCTAAGAATGAAAAGAATTGCTTTTAATTTTTGCTTTCAACTGATTCCAACAACTGACTGTCACCTCTCCCAAAAAAATTCTAACAGGTCTGAATCAATACTACATACTTGTGATGTCCTTGCTTCTGCTACCAGTACAAGCTATCGAAAAAGGGCAGAATAAACAGAAACCCTACAAAATGAATGGAGTGATGGACTAATATAAGATTGATTAGCTAAGTCTGGTATTTGAATGTGATAATATGTTCTGTTTTATTTTGTATGTGTTAAGATATTTAGGAAGTCAAGTATTCTCATAGAAAGCACAACACAATGGAACAGCACATCCAAAGAAGTTTCCATGCTTTGCCTTTTGATTTTCAGTAGGACAGAGGGACAACAAACCAGTACTCACCTATCAGGCAGGGCCTGCAGCACAGTGGGCATGAGGACTCCTGAGATGGCTTTGTAGAGGATAGAGTCACACACTCCTACAATATTCACTACAGTGGAGGAACCCAAGACAGGCAGCATGTGTGGAGGCATGCCTTGCCAAAAGTGCAACAAAAAGCTCTGGACCTGTACACACCAAAAGTACATATGTGCAAATGCGTACACACACACACAAGCACACACATACACACACAGCATGGGGCAGATTATTAATATATAATCCACACTGTTGGAACACATATTAAACAGTTGAAGACTGTAGGGGGGAGTGATAAAAGACCATTGAAGGCAACATTTACTTTGTTTATGGTTATGAGTCAAATATATTCAGCTGCCCCAATTAATGAAAACAAAAAATCCACAAGATATGTTTCAAAGCATTATTTGTAGCCAGCTCAAAGAAACGGTAGACTATAGCAAAGCATGAAAGGAACAAACCTCATCAAAGTTAGCTCGTATGACAGTGTCCAGTATCCTCTGGCAGTGAGTTCTGTACATCATTATAAACGTTGAAACCTGAGAAAGAAAAGATGCCATTTAAAAGGGCTTTCTGACGTAAATGCCCTACATTTTTGTGACCGTTCAGCCATGAACAATTTAAAAGTGTATAACACCATAAACAAAACACAAATAGATAGCACATAAAACACTTTTCCCAATAATGCTGGACACAAGACTTAGCCAAATGCATTGTATAAAAGGTGGCTTTTGGACACCAGCAGCTCACAAACCCTTTAAAATTACAGCTGCCTTTTTAAAGTGGGACAGCTAGTGCCTGTACTTTGTTGCGTTTGAGATCTTATTATCTACTCAAAAGATTAAGAGTTCGCTAGGACCCGGAATATAAATCCTTGGGATCCTTGTTTAAATCCAGGCCAGGGAAGGTGCAGGGGGCAGATGAAAAGGGGAGCTGGAGGGGAGGGTGGCGGAGAGAAGAGGGGGTGAGTGGCTGTCTGAAGAAAAGTGTAGTCACTGAAAGTTTTAGGGCTCTGTTTACCTTCTCCTCTGGCAGACCAGCAGGCAGATTTAGGTCTTTGACATTTGGAAAGTCTGGCAGCAGAGTGCCCAGTTTGGAGCGGGGTGAATACGCCACTGTCTGCTTGGTGACCTCTTTCTTGCCCGTTTCATTCACCCAGGCCGCGCCTTTCTTAGAGTACATAACATCATAGTACTGAGAGGTCTCCTTTACTGCTATGCCATAATAATGGTACCTGAGAAAGAGAGATGGAGACGCACAGTAGAGAGACGACATTAAGAAGCAAGAAAGTTTTTATTACAAAATCCCTAAAACCTGGGGTACATTTAAATTGACACAAATGTTCTAAACTTACAGTCGTAAGCAAGGGTTTGGGTGTTCCTGGTCTAATTAAATGTTTTACAGAGTGCATTCTGCAGATAGCACAATTTAATGCAATTTTGTTCCGAGTTTCACATTGCTAAAATTCTGAATTTTTTATTTTCTTAATTATCCTCTTTTAAACTGTTTTCAACTCATAAAACTAAGTAAATAAATCTCTAAAATATGCAGAAAATGGAAAGAAAATATATATATTTAAATGTTTCTCCCTTGTAGAAAACATGTCAACAAAACAATATTATTTGACTTTGTTCAAACGTTTGGAATCAGTCATCTGTCAGTCTCTCACTGATAATTAAGAGTAAGAACAGCATCCTAAAGTCTCTGAAACACCAGTAAAACATCTCTACTTACTTTGATTGGCCTCTGGTTCCCAATCTTCGTGTGGTTAACTGAGGGAACTGTTGTCTTATTATCTGTCCAGGAAAGGCAACAAGAAAGAATTGTAAATTGCTTTCCTTTCACGTTTGGCAACAACCTGAATTTTGCTTGTATAAGAAAACAAGTTAGATAATTAAAGCATACTGGACACTTGTGCTCAAAAGGAGGAAAAGACATGCTGTCACGTGAGAAAGGTTTTCGCCCTAAATTTACAATTATAGTTCTTACCAGTAGCCACATTTTCAAAATTCATATCCATTCATATCCTTTCTTTCCATCTTTTTCATTTTCCTGTGTCTCTCTCTGTCTCTCTCTCTCTCTCTGTGTTCTGTTTTTGTCCATGAGATTGGCTCCTTGGTCCAGCTCCCGGTGCAAAAACTTTAGCAAACAGTGGAGCTCTCCATTGTGTGGGATGAAAAAAGAGGCCAAGCTGTGAAGTTTCTGTCAGGCTCGGCTTGATAAATGAGCAGACAGGGAGGCAGCCCCAGCTCTCTCTCTCTTTTTTGTCCCGAATCAATGAAGCCTTCCTAAAGGACACCCCACGCTGCTCCAGCCACTGATCTAACATTCCGCAACATCTCACCCTTCCAAATTTCCTTTAATTACACATTAATCCAGGCCCCCTCTCTTTTTCAATATCCTCGGACAGGAGCTGGGGAGGGGGGCAGGGATGTCAGGTGGTGGCACTGTGAGGAGGTGTTTGGAGGGTTGTGGGAACAAGGGGAAGCATGTCTGTAGTTTTAGACTGTCTGTTCAGAAGTGTGCAATTGACCACTGGCTATGGCTTTGTAGCATATCCAACAAATGTTCACTGATTTTTCTGTGTCCAAAGACACATGTATGTATTTATGCTATTGCAATATTAGATGCCTGTAAAAATCACTGTGACTAAAAAAGTAGCTTTTTTGTTTAGGTTATGAGAACACAAGAGCTTACCTTCCCAAAGCTGGCGGCATTGACAGGCTGAGAGTCATGCTTCTCACAGAAGTCTAGGTAGTGCATGTAAAGTGCACTGCGAGGGATACACACACCCTCAGCGATCTCGTAATTCTCCTCCAGCCTGCCGCAAAAAAAAGAAAAAGAAAAAAAAAATATATATATATATATATAGATGAAACATTTTACAGAACACAATTTCATATAAAGATATAAAACAATTGCAAAAAAGATTCAAAAGATGTGACACATACACTGCTCCTTTCCTCATAACTGTGGTATTAATTACTATTAAGTTATTTTGGAAAGTTTTATTTGACTGTTGTCTTTTCAGATTGTTTGTATTTCTTTGGAAATACATATGTAAAAATACTTACATTTGGAAAAAATTAGATGTTTTTTTTTTTTAAACACAAGCAGGATCTATCCTTGTGGTATAAGAACGGCATACAAATTTGTAAAAAATATGAATAGAAATTTAGATTTCTACTCAGACTACTTTTTAGACTATTTCCACACATATTGTCTGACATATCTAATATTTTCTTTGCAATCTAATAATAGTGAAAAACTACTCTATGTCGCAAAATATCCACCATAAATAAAGTAGAGAGCAATAATAACAGCAGCGTCCATTTTGTGTGGTGTAAAGAACTTTTTTGGCTTCAAACTGCTTAACAGTCAGTTCTGACACACTTCAACAATGTTATTCTTATATTACATGATTAATATCTTGTGAGCTTTATACATCAACCTCGCGCCACCATAACTAAAGTAAAAATGTTCAACCTTGTTGTTTATAAATGATACACTGCTAGAACCATCATCCCATCGAATCCAACTCTACTGAAAAAAAGATTGTTCTGATTGCATCTTTTAAATCCCATCATCGGTACAAACTAAATTCTGTACCAAAGCTATACTTGGTACTCCTGTGTAAAAGCCTGTTAATTAGATGAGAACTAACTAACTACCTAATTAATAAACAAACAAACAAACAAATCAATCAAAGAAATGGGAGTCTATATTACAATTAAAAATTCACCAGTCATCTGAGAAAGGGTGGGTTTACAGCAGATATTGCTGAATAAGACTCACCATTCTAAAGTTGCAGGTGTTGAATGGGGTTTGGATGCTCTGTTGTTTTCTTTCTCCTCATCTTTGAGAGATTATGAAAAGAAAGCAGTCCTGGGATTAAAATGTGATTAGAGTATGGAGGAAATTTACAAAGGTGTAGAGTTCTTC
>JBBJLR010000019.1:12162791-12181151 GCA_037577145.1 Brachypetersius gabonensis
ACTACTGCGTTACAGCAAAAAGTAATACGTTACTGTAATACATTACTTTTGTAACGCATTACTCCCAACACTGCTTACGACACTGCCTTGTCTATGTGCCGCAAGTATTTTGAGCACAGATGTAAACATGTTAGGTTAAACTAGAAACTGATCTCTGTCTGTTAAGGAGCAAAACTGTCAATATGCATCCACACAGCAATTTCACTTTCATAAAAGTTGAGATACTGTCCTAAACTACACAATACCACACTAAAGGGTGTGTCAAAATTGTACACTACAATTAGAAATGCATTCAGAAATGCAGTATGTAAAATATGTGTGACTTGTGATGTAGCAGCTCTTCTTCGTCTTCAATTTGGAAATAAAAGCAGGGAGAAATGAAATGAGATGTTAATCAGCATCAAACTCACAGAGATAGCTATTTACATTTCAGGGTGGCTCCCAGGGGAGCCAATCAGATATCAGGACTTCACCACTGATTCATGACTGATCACCACCAGTCAGTTTACTCAAACACAAATGGATCTTGGTTTGAGCCTTCTATACTCTACTGCTTTCCAAATTAAATCAACGGAAACACAAAAAGAAGGTAATTTTCTTAGGTGTCTTACTCTTTAAAACTGGAATAAATATGAGTATCAAAGGTAACTCATACAAATTTTGAAAAAATAGGAAGTCAAAAGCGTTCCTGAAAATGTAATTTCACTGATAGCCAGCACAACACCCCCATTCCCCCGTTATCCATTTATTAATTTTTATTTGCTTTGTTTTCTTGATATTTTAAAAGCATACTTCTTTACATGCTCAATCATATGTAAATTTATATTTGTTAGACTATGGCAAAAAATAAACAAAATTGTTTCCAAGTTTGCGCACATGCTACATATTATACATAATTACCCCCCCAACAAGCGAAATTCAGCCAATGAACAGAACCGTTATCTAAAAATATAAAAATGTTTCATTTAGGTTTGTTCCCTGTAGAAAATGTTGTACTTTGAAAACTATATGTATCTAATGTCAGTAATTGGAACTCTCTTCGCTAATGAGTATATTCAGCTGATGGGTTAGGGAATTTTGTCAATTTGATTATTAAAAAGTTGGATACTAGACTAGAATATTTAGAAACTATTTAAAAACCAACAAGAAAAAGCAGAGAAAGAAAGAGACAAAATGAAAAAAAGAACAAAAAGCATAAGGGAAAAGAAGAAAGAGAGAGAGACAGAGAGAGAGAGAGAGAAAGCAAGAGATTCCCATCACAGACATCCTCTGTGTTGTTTATTTTGTGGGCGAGTGAATGATAAAAGAGGCATGAAATCAGCAGAGAAAAGCAGGACAGCAGTGAGAGTCCACAGCTCTCCATCACACCCCATACAGGCTAACGGTGGCAGCTCACACAATAGGCCCCACCAACACAGCTCTGAAAGTGTGTTGTTTATGTCTGTGGGTTTGGGTCATCGGTAAATAATTAACCTATTCTGCTCTGCTGACCAGAGCTTATAAGACTAGTTAAGACTAGTGAGGTAGAGGGAGGTAAATAAGAGGACAAAACATCAGTGAAACTTGCTTAATTCTGACTCCAAGACACTGTGGGATGTCCTCTACAATGTAGGATGTCCGACAACTGACGATGCCAACGTTTTCTTCTTGAAAAACATTTTTTAAATATCTCTATTTGTCTTGAAACCAAGGGTTCCATTTAAGTGCGTCATATATAATCTGAACCATAAAAATACATCCAATGTACAACTGCATTTGCTAATGGGAAAGCTTTTGCTGTGCTCACATTGGTACTGGAGGGGGAAGTTGCTAGCTTTGGTAAGTCTAACTCAGAAGTTTGGTCTTCTAAGAAAAAAATGCAGACTTTAACAAATCAAAAACAAATATACCAGTAATATACCACTTTTTTTTTATCCCAAATTAAAAACCACAGATTATGGTTAGGGTTCAGCAAAAATATTCAAAATCAGGCCTCTGGACAGAGTTGTGGATCTATGCACTGTTAATACAATACACACTCCCGCTCAACATAACCAGCCATTCTTCTGACTCAAAACCCTTATCTCGGCACACCACCAGCCATCTTCTGCCACTCACATTGCTTGCCTCTAAAAACACAAAAAGGCGTTCAAGAGAACTGCACTGTCCCTTGCAAACAACATTTAGCTTTTTTGTATTAATGGCTCTGTGCCACTCCTTTAAATACCAAGAGGCCCCTTTAAAAGAGCAGTAAATAGCATCTCGGGTTGTTTGCAGCTAACCCCTCCCTGACCCCTGCTCACTGTCACAGACTGTGATGAGTGCTCGTGGACAACCTCGGCTAATGAAATGAGTGAATTATGCATGGCGCCAGTTAGCGCTCTGATTAAACCATCATTGTGGCTTGGGCTCTCAGTAGAGGTGCGCAGAAACAATGGGAGCTGTAAACATTTTTTCCCAGGAGCGGTGGAGCTGTAATAAACTTGCATAGGCTGGCTCAGGACAAAAGGCTAATTAATTGAAAATTGAAAACGGCCCTGAAAAAAAGAAGTGGGCTCAGATGCTAAATGTGTTGTAAAACTGCAAAGACAAGGGAAAAAAATTAAAATAAAAATTCTCTTTCTTGTATCCAGACACAAACAGAGCTCATCCACTTGCACTGGCAATGATTCAGAGCATAAGTAAATCCACTTAAAACAAACAAAAGCTCCGTAGTTCATAAGAGGAGGCATGAGTTACCTTTCTGGCCATGCCGACTGCTGAATTTGTCTCCTATCTCAGGCCGTCGTGTCTGCCTGAGAAGGATTTTCACCAGAAAGGCATCCTCTGCATTAGAGGATATCATCACCTTCTCTATGTAGGAGTCTGTTGAGCCTTTATACCTGTGTGACAAGCCCAAATATTCATTCACTTTCACATCATCTGCCATTGTCTTGGAGCAAAACAGATATTACATTTTATGTAAAAAAAAAAAAATGTTAATAAAAAAATCGAACAAAATCACCACTGTAGGACAGCAGTTCTCAAGGAAACATTTGTCTTTCATTTGCTTCTGGTCTGACAGCCCAGTCACACCAGTTAAAAGTAGAGAGGGGCACACTCACGTGATGGGCACATCTCTGTACTGGGGTTGGCCTGGCTGGGCACTGCCCTCCAGTGGCGTTTGGGTAACTGTGGGCATGGATTTATTCACCAGCACCTGCTTATTCTCGACCCGCTCACCTGGGACACAGAGCGCATATATAAAAAGTTTCAGTTTTAAACATGCGTACTTCAGACTTCATATCACTTCAGAAATATGCACGGAAAATTCACTTAAGCACTAGGGGAAGGTAATTACAGTCACTCAGAGGCAAGAGAAGCAGTAACATAGACCCAGCTCCCAGCTGACTGTCCCTGCCTGTCTTTCGTTGGCACTTACCGGGGGAGCAAATGCCGTCTGCGTCCAGAATGCTGTGCCTCCAGATGGGTTTCCGTGTTTCAGCATCCAGCATGGGACCCATCACCTTGTCAAAGGTCTGGTTAGTGTAACGCCTCAGGGTGCATTTAGCATTCTTGTACACAAGGCATCTGCCAAAGCCTGGTGGGAAAGAAGAGTGAAGCATTGGTGAATGTGGAGCAGGTGTGAAAGGCAGATGATTAATAGTCATTGGTGGTTGTTCTCTCCTAGAACATGCAATTTAGTAACGAGTGGAAAAAATAAGGACACAAAGTAGTTATCATATGGCTGTGTAATTTATTGTCCGTGGAGGATTATCTTGATATTGGTCTCTTGAAATACTGACATTGCAGGAAGAAGCAATATGCAAACACGCATCTAACCAGTCAACCAACTCTAGCTGGGTATTTTCATCAGTCAATGAAATCAGTAATACAACAACAACAAAAGTAAAACTATTTTTGACCAGCTTTTAACCATTAAAAGGACTGATCTGCCAAGATGTTTTCAAAGGGTCAACATTTTGCTTCTATTTTGGATTGCATTATAATTTATTTTTACATTATTACTTTACCATCTTATTTCTGACTGGCTACCCTGTATTGCAGCTCATTTAAAAGCACAGGGTTAAATCCTCCTTAGCATGAATGGACAGAGCTAAGCTGTACATTTGTTATTTTGTGAGAACACAAAAAACTATGATTTGAAAATGGCCTGTTTGGGTAGATAAATTACTATATATGGATGGGAGAGTGAATGTACGTTACAATTTTACATACAAATATTTATAAACTTCAGGTTTTAGGAAGAAGTAATGACATGGGCCTTATGCAGTGAGAGGCAGCAGGATAAGACAAGAACAAACAAGAGACAAGCTTCTACATGTGCAAGTGATTTACATATATTCTTTTAAGTAGCACCTCTTACCTCTGTCCAGAGATGCCTTATTCAGCACCAGAGCATCCTCAATATCATAACCACTGTAGCTCATCACAGCCACTGTGGCATTCTGACCTGCAGGCAGTTTCTCAAAGTCAATCAGCTCAATAGTCTTGGTCTTCACCATGGGCCTCTGAGGATAGGCCAGCAGGTACATCAGTGTATCTATCCGGTTCCTCTGGTTATAGCCAATAGTGCCTATGGACAAAAGATGCATTTTTATGTCCAGCTGTTTGCATTTTTACTGAAATCATGGGGAAGTCCCCACCTTTGCTGCAATAACAGCTGCTACATTTCATAGGAAGGCCACTGATGTGAGAAGAAACATTTCTAATGTCAGAAACTGATATTGATACATCCCACTCCAACTTGATGGTGCAACATCTTCCCAGAGAACACACTTCCACTGCTCTACAGCCCCGTGTTGAGGGGTATCATGCTAAGGAGCTACCCATCTAACAGGTGTCCCGTTTTATTGTATATGTTTGACAAAGTTGTGTCTGAATGTTATTAGCAATGGGTAAACCTTGAAGTAGCTGTATTAACTAATTAGTACTTGTGCCTTTAGACATGGTCAGTATAAAACATTTATTTCAGCAATACAGCAAAAACAAAACCAACCTGGACCATGCTTCGACAGATTTTCTAATTAACTACAGGCAGGCAGTAGTTTTTTTGTTTTTTTTTAAAGCGACTGAAACAGTGATGACGCGATCAACAACTACAACCTGCACACGCCAGATTAGATAAGAACATATCTGCCGTGTGGGCGCATTTCAATATATCTAAGAAAGACACGCAGAAGGTCGTTTGTAAAGCGCGCAATGCTAAAATGTCTAATGGGGGTGCATCCACAAAGACTTTCTCAACGTCACCATGCAGAGTACGAAGCACAAAAGAGTTTTCCAGTAAAAGTAAAAGTTTTCCAGTGATTACACATAATATATAGGTGATGCCAATCTTTGATTTAAAACACTATTTTGTTATAGGCCTACATTTAGTTGTATAATATTTCAGCAACCTTGTTTTTAGGCTTTTCATAAGTGGGGCCAAGTAAAATATTGTTTTTTAATTTTATATTATGCATTGTTTGAATGCTAAATAAATATTTTCATAGTTCTGTAACAGATTTATTATTTTAATAATTTAATAATGATAATTTGTCAGTGTTTCCTCATTTTCGGTTTTGGTGCACCACCAGAAGGCAGTATATGTAAAATCACTTCTGAGAAGTTTCAGTGTTTTGTTTTCAAAGCCTATTCTGAGCTAAGAAGAATTTAAAATGAATACTTAGTTGAAGATTATGCTTAATCTGTGTCCACAAAAATCTTATGCTCGACTAACTTTGACTGACAGGTTGTGAGTGTATGTGGAGTGACAGTATCTTTAGCTGCTGTGTTGCAGCACGCCGCAGGCTAAGAGAAGGCCACCTCCTTAATCCACCCAAGCAAAGCAGGGCAGGTTATGGTAGAATAGCAGCAGTCCCTAGAGGCCTTGACATTTGTCAGATGCTATTACTTCACAATCAGGCTACAAGCACAGTGTGTGATAATAGGTCCCGGGCCACACAGAGAGATTTGCACATGTATGGGGTTGTCCAAGGAGAGAGAGGGAAGAAGAAGAAGGAGAAAAAAAAACAAAAAAAAAAACACACTAGGGTGAGGATATCAGGCCAAATGTAGTTGCAGTCTCAGTGGTTTTGTAAAGAAGGCTGGGGGGCTAGAGTAGTTCTGGTAACCAGGGGAGCACTGTGTGCTCTCTCTCTCTTTCTGCTGCAGCTGAGCACACTAACCCTCTCCACATACTGAGTTCAAGACACAATGAATGGCTAATGACACTCAGAGACTGTGTGTAGAGGCCCTTTCCCTGCCCCACACACACACGGCCTACACAAGCAGATGACGTTTGATGTATACACAGACACACATTTACTTTAGTGTGCATGAGGGTGTGAATGCGCTATGAATGTGAATATGTTTCAGTGTGAATAAATGCATGAGAGAGTGAGCAAGAGAGTTGTAGACGGGTGAATTATCTTTAAAGCATGAAGATGTGTTTCACAATTTGGCATGCTTACGGTATGAGTGGGCAATGTAGACACATTTATATGGAGACCTATATACACACATGTATTCAAATAATTTTTGCTCCAAATGCCCTATTGAACGCTGTTCTTACCCATGGCCTGCTTGCCCATAGCGCACTGGTAGGTGTTCCTAGGGGACTGGTTATGATGGGGATAAGGGATCAAACCAGCACAAACCCCCAGCAGAGTAAACGGCTCAATTTCCAAATGTGTAGTGTCCCTGAAACACACAGTTAAGTACCATCATCAGTGGTGGGACATACAAAAAGATGGTAATAATTTCACTTTCCAATGCTGCTGTCTAAGAAAATGGATAAAGGGTAACAGTCCATGTACAGCCAGGGGAAAACTCACTTGGTGATCATGTGCTCGTACAGAGCAATGCTGCAGTCATTCTCCTCATTCACATCCAGATACTCCACCAGACTTTCATGCAAGAAATCCTCAAAGTTCCTACATGGCAATAAAAAGAATTTCAGACATTTTAAATAAAGCCTGATGAAGCAAATCTGCTTTAAAAAAGCCTGCCAAACAGCAATTTTCTAAAATTGCTATTTAAGGGATATTACACCCCAGAAAGAAGGCATGCGTTATACAAATAAGCTTGAGATCCACTTGTTTGACCCTCTTTTCAATATCAATGAGTGTGTTTCTACTGAATTCACTGAAGTGCACCTGTAGCCCTGAGACAGCTCCTCAATGTGTTTGTTCTTCACAGCAGGTTGACCATTCTTCACAATGATGTAGGGTCTGGCCAAAGACAGACAAACAGAACTAAGTGAAGCACTCATTAAAGAGACACAACACAGAACTTTCAATAAAGCCAGGCATGTACATCACACCAGTATCAAACAACCAATTAATCTCCCTAAATGTGGATTAAATATAAACTATGAAGGAAGTTCTCAATTCAGATATCTTGATCTGAAAGGTTGCTGGACTACATTTTAATAGTAATTCATTCTGTGGCTTATGATATAAATATATAATTACTGCTTTTTCTTGAGTTTGTACTACATGCTGAAACTCTGCAAGACAGGGTTTGGAATGTTTTCTGTTTTTATGAAACCTAGAATATAGACCTGCAATCAACCCCTAAAATACAGCCTTCAGATTATATGCACTGATATATTCTAGCTTGCTTGTTGCTTCAAGCCAAAACTGCTAAAAGGAAATATGGGTTTACATTTTATTTTTTATGTCAAATAATTTATGTTTCTGCCCTAGAAACCTGCCCTTGGTTCTCGAAACAGACCCATAGGCTGGGGATAGAGCAAAAATGTAAATCGTTTGTGGTTCCCTGAGAACCTCTGCATTACACTAATATAAGTTAAAGTGCAACAGAGTCATAAGGATAAGTCAGAGCTCACCATTCTGTTTTTCAATTTCCAGTCAAAGAGCCATAAAGTATATGAGAAAAAATGGAAACAACTTTACACAAAAGCTTCCCACACTATTAATCTACGAAACTGCTAAAGGAGAGATTAGACAATCCACTTACATAAGAAAGGTAAACGTCAGAACTACTTCAAGTACAAATACAAAACGGGTCTTTAAACAACTGTGCAAGAACTGCTAGAACATCACAACTGTCACCACCAGCACTAAAGGCTTTAATTTGAGAGATACCAGATAATCAAGTTCTACTCTTGCTTTACACCTGAAAACTCTCGTCTATCATTCCGTCTATCAGCGAGGATGTGAAACTGTTAAAAAGCTGGAAGCAAGAAAAACTGAAATGAATGGAAGCTGTAATATAAACCAAGACCTGACGCATTATGTGGCCAATTTTTATTTAAAGATATATTCCAGAAGTGTCTTAAAATGTGGACTTTCACATAAAAGTAAGGAGGCAGACAGCCGGGTTTTGCAGCAGGTGCTGAACAGTACAGTTCTTTTGCAGTTGCTCCCATGAGCACACTGACACTTTCTACCTGCAGAGACGGCCCCCGTCAGAGGAGATGTAGACGCAGCGGTCCGTCACGTTGGTGGAGATGGAAACAAACTCGTTAATAAAGCCTGCTCTTCTCATCAGCCTGAATGTGTTGACAAGCTTGCGGTGGTTTCGGATCACTCCCAGAATGTTACCTGCACTCATGGATACAAACTTCACAACATGCTACATTACACTGTTTATACCCCACAGACGGAACATCTAAACCCAAATTACTCATGTGAGGGTAGATTTGCTTGTTTAAAAAAGTATGTAAATAAGCAAAAAGAGTGTAAATAACACAATGATTGTAGCGTCATAGTATACCATTTGGTTCAGTTTAAAGTAAATGTGTGAAAATAATAACTATGGTGCCACAAAGACATAAGCAATGTGTCGTCTGGGGAGCAGTGAGTGGATTTACAGAAGACAATGCATTATGCTTTGACACCTGCTGTTTTTCTAATTAATTACTTTCTGAGCCAGCCTGCATAATTTGAAACTTATCAGTGCCCTGGAAAAAAACACGTACACATTAATTAATTAGCTAGGTGAGTCCTCTCTGACATAACATTAAAAGCTAATCTTTGGCATGTGGTTAATAACGAACATGGCTAGAGTTCATTAGACTTATGGTGTCTTTCAAGTCAAATGAGAAAGAATTTACTGTATTCCTTGCAACACAAGTTTTTAGTGCTTTTACACATTGCAAAGCCAAGAGCCTATACAAAGAAAAATGTATGCAGAAAGAATACACAGCTGCTTATGTGTGAGAAATCGGACATGTATGAAAGCAAAGCTGAGTTACCATTAAGAAAGACCAGAAAAACAGTAGGGTAGGACAGCTCCTCTCCACAGAGCAGGTTGACGTCCTCTACTCCAAGGTTAAAGGCCAGCTTGATGATGGGCCCATCCTCCATGTCTGTGGTGATGTGGGTCATCAAAGCCAAGTTCTTCACCAGACCACAAGCCTGAACCACACATCCAAGCATGAAAAAGTAAAAAATCACCTTGGACAGAAGTGTTATGTTAAAAAGTTCCCCCCTCAGGCAGGTGTACCGACCTCCCCTTCAGGCGTGTCTGATGGACACAGCATCCCCCACTGCGAAGGCTGGAGGGAGCGCGGGCCGCTCACTTTCCTGGTCTTTTCAAACTGAGAGGAGATCCGGGTCATCATGCCTAATGCGGAAATGTAGGACAGGCGAGACAGGACCTGTGTCACTCCCTGCCTGTCCATCTTAAACCTCTTCAGAGACCAGTTACCCTGAGGACAGCAGACCACAGCACAGACAGGAAAGGACAGAAAAGTAAGAAATGTGTTTGTCAGCCAGCTATTACACTTAATACTGATTACATTTCTTTGTATTGGTATTTTCAGGTGGTAAAAGTGCAATTTAATAACTGAACTGTCAAACGTATGAAGCCAAGGAGACCGTAAGAGAGTTGAGACTCACGGTGGAGATGGCATTAACCATGCCATTTGTGATCTGGTCCTGCCTCATGTGTTTCACCACATCGAACTGGGACGCTCTCTGCTTGGGGATGATCTGGTCGGCAATCTTTTTTAGCTCAGAGTTAAACTTCTTAAAGAGATCCTCAAACAGCAGGGACAGCAGCTAAGAAGGAAGAAGAATGGCAAGATAAGTGTCGTTTCAGTAACTTTAACAACCACAATACTTCACAGAATAAAAGTAGTCAGTTCAAAACTGACAGCCAGGGGCCAAAACAGGTATAATCACACAACAGCGCTACATCAAGCTGTAATCTTCTGATTAGCATTCTAAGAATTCAGCATGTTGAAAGCATTCAGGTTCCTGAATCCTATCAACAGTCCAACCTGTGATTAGTTAACTTCATCTCTTTGTTGCCCAGATTCCCTGGTGCCACTTGCAAAAACAACGAAACTTTATTAACTCCATCTGGCACCTACAATATCGCATTATGTGTCATCAAGACTCTGAGCGCTACAGACAGATGTAATAACCAGGTGTGCCCGTGCTGTGATAAGGTTGACCTGGCACTTTTCCCAGGGCCCTCTCATCCTCACAGAAACCCTCCAATAGCAGCTCCCCTCCATCCAACCATATTAGCATACATCACAACAAGCAGGCCGCGTCAAAATTAATAAAGAAATTAAGCTTCCGCAGCGTGGCAGGGCCAATTAGTTGAATGTCAGAGATTCGTAATTGAGGAGACTGGTGGTGTTGAGTGCATAAGCTCTATTGAAAAGTGTTTGCATTGCTTAGTAGTCTCTTTCTCTCTCTCTCTCTCTCTCTCTCTCATTCACACACACACACACATATATATATATATACACACTCACACACAGTTCACCCCCAGAGAAGGCTGTTTGGGGGGAAATTAAAGGACTTAAGACTGCGGTAATTACATTATCAGAGCCGGGCCGATGGATTAGCTCAATCGCTCAAGTCAAGGCAGCCATTCTTTTGTCATGGCTGCGCTAAATAATAATAATAAGCGAGAAAGCCCTGAGCTCGGCTGGCCTGGGATTTGGGTGCTGCCTATGCTGCTGCATATCTGGCTGTCAACAAAAGCAAGGCGAGCCATGAACAAGGGGAAGGAGGGGGGGGGGGGGGGGGTTTGCGCCATGCAGCGAGGAGGCAAAACACAGAAGAGACAAACAAAGCAGCAGGCAAATAATGAAGGTATTAATAAAAGACAAGAAAGGCACACAAAGAGGAAGGTGAGGGATTGGTAGGCAGCCCAGCCAAGCCTGCACCAGTGCTTTGAGCTCAGTTTCACACGAGAGCAGTGGTGTGTGCAGAAGAGAAGCAGAGCAGCAGAGAGAAATGCAAAAGATCAAGAAATGCCTGATCAAAAGCATGCAGAAAGGATAATAAACAAAAAATAATAAAATAAAAAAAGGTTCAAAAAGTAGCAGCTTCAGACACCATAATCGAACACCTGCATTTGCCAGTGAGCCTCCAGACACATGCTTAAGTGAAAACTGGGTCTTAGTTGAGGAAAGCATCATTAAAATGCTGTCAGTCATTCTTAATTGAATTAGAGGTGGCATGAATGACTGCAGCATATCGTAAAGGGAGGGGCTTCATGGGACTGTGTGGGCCTCTGTGCTCAAGACCAGTCACACAGCATGTTATATGAGGATCAAACAGCTGATACAGGTGGAGAAGAAGTACCACCATAACTGCTTATAGTTCTTTGTAACTTCTGGAACCGGAGTTTGCAAAAGAGTGCTGGAAAAGATCTCTACCTGGCCGGCCAACTCCAGACGCTTGTTTCCATAGTAATCGCGGTCGTCCACTTTGTTGTTGCCTTGAGCAAGAATCACTCTGCGCACCATTACAGCGAGGTAAATGCATTTGGCCCGGAAGTTAAACTCCTTCACCTAGGAGACAGACAAAAATTGTTACCACTCACTGACAAGAATCTGTGACAAGATCATGAATGTGCTGGCCACGGAGTGAAGTACAGAACTAATCCAGGTAAGAACTCTATAAGAAATAAAGAAGATAAACCTACAGGAACATGAGTGAGGATGGTGGAAGCCAGCAGCTCTCGGGCTTCCTCCATTTTGGTTTTCTTGGGTCCGCCCCACATGCGCTGACGCCTTACTTTATTTCCAATGTATTTTAGTGCCTGTGATGAAGACAGACAATTAAGTTGTGTTGTCCACAAACAACCAGTGTGACATATGTCAAACACAAAATAACAGCAATATACTCAGTTTACTTTGCTTAGTTAAAGACACACCCTCCTTGCCATTACGACAAACTTAAGATGTTAAATATGTGAAAATAGTCTAATAGTCCAAATGCCAAACGTTTCTCCAATGGCAGCGTAGTCTCAGTGAAGGATTACCGTTTTCCAATCGCTTCACTGTGTGATCAAATTACACTACTCCGTGAAGTTGAATTCAATCTTTGGAGCACTGGGCCCACTGTTTGCCTCGGTGTGTTATAGGACCGTGAGGTTTGGCGTGTCTAGGCTACTTTTCCACTTTCTCAAACACACCTTCCACACCACGATGCCACTTGGCTTTAGCTGCTTTGGCATGTGGTTATGCATATGATTTCTTTCTTTTTCTTTGACATCTACATCTGTAGAACAATTTTCTTTTTGTACCAGCGTTCTATTAACCCCAATGTCTGAGTGGTGGAAGAGAAATCAAAAGAGCAAATCCTTCATAAGCAACAGAATAGGTCAAACAATGGAGTGTAAGAAATAATGTCTTGTGTATAGATTTATAATGCCCTGCTTGCAACGCTACTCTGTAGCACTGAAGATTTGTGGCAGCTTGATCTGTAAAATCTGTCACCTACAGAATCAATTTTATAAAATGTAACTGCTTAAGCACTACAGTCAAGACTGAAACCTCAGCTACGACATCCTTCTCAGTCTAAGCTCATTTTTAAGTAAGTAAGAATTTATAGTATCATTTGACCAGACATTGTTCTGAATCAAAGAACTGTTGAACCAGGTGGCTCTTACAGTATATCATAATTACAAAGAAAGCTTCATGTAACTATGGAGCCATAAGCCATTGATTAAGACAAGCGACAGTCGATGTTTGTGGAATACAACCAATATAGCAACCACCACAGATGATGGGGTCTTCAGCATCAACACCAACATGCTGATCTGCTTTGAGTGCATGGGTTGATGTTGCAAAATTGCAAACCTATTTGTTTCATGGTATAAAAGGCCAATCATGGTAACAGTTCTCCCGAGTTGAGTTTCACAGACAAAAATTGTGCCAGCCTTCATCTCCACCAAATAACACTTTTCTCCCAAGCATGCTTCTAGTCTGGATCTTTTACTTTGAAGTCAGTAATTATTTCCCCAGAAATTAACAAATGTTTAAACAGTGAGTGAGTTGGACAGCAGTGTCCATTGACTCACATGCACCTGAGCTTGGCCCTACTTAGTACTAAGAGGTTAGAGGTCACAAGGATTGGGATTTTCTTTAAGACCACCAACTCTGACATTTATAGCCACATGGCTGAGACTCAGGGTTGGGCAATATGAAAATATTTATGATCACGATAAATTATGTCACAGTAAGTTTTTATGAGCATACAGTGGAGATCACTAGTACTTAAACACTGAATAACTGCAAGTTGCATTACAAAGGAAGCAAAATCAAGCCTGGTCCTTTTTTAAACCACAAAAATGTATTTATATATTTGAAATATAGTATCAAAGTTTGTAAAAGATAACCGACATTTAAAAAATTTCAGTAAGGAATACAGATGCAGCTGATGTGACTGATATCCATTCTGCCAGAGCATTCCTGGGGTTTGTAACAAAATGTGTAACTTTATCTCTCGATGATGATATAATTATGAGTGCTGCCCTCTAGTGGTCATCAAGAAAAGTTCTCTACTGCTTTACTTTTCTCCCTCAATTAACTCTTCAATGATTTTCGTCCAATGAAGCTGGAGTCTTCCCGGGTCAATTGAAGTACACATGTAAGGCTCATTAGAGTCCTGATGTGACACACACAATGCCACAGGCACACAAACAGGCTCTCAGGCATGCTCAGATGCAGGTTGCTAGGATGCAGATATGCTTCTTACCAACCCATTGTTGGGGCTTCCGACAAAATAAGACATCTGCACTCAGTAAATTGAGCCTCAGCATTTGTTAATGTACGTCACAGACAGACACGTTAAGTCATTTAAGGGCCCAAATTGCATCATTATAGAAGTAAAGAGAAACAGGTGTACATGTTCAGTATATTTTAATGACTGATGAAAAGTAAGACAAAATATACTTTCTACACGTTCTTAATGCTAATGCCAACTGCTTTCTCAGTGTTTCTCGTTTTGTTCTTCTTAAAGCCCTGTAGTTTTATTACTGTAAATTAAACTAAAAGAGGCGAATATGGTTTTACCTTTACATTTTCTTTAAAGGTAATGCATTAAACTAAGTTTTAAATTAAATTAATATGTTCCTGGAGCATATTTGGGGGCATATTTAGGGTTTACATTATAGAACGTCATTTTCAGGATATTCTTTTACCGAAACACAAAAACGTGGTTTTCCACTATATGCGGGTGCTCTTGGAACATAACCCCCTTGAAAAGCGGGGGGTTACCGTATTGGTATCAGGCAATGTTTAAAAATGGTACAACCTTCCTTATGTCATTTAAAGCCTAGATCTAGCAACAAATTTAGATACTTCTGGAGCTACGGCCTCAGGAAACCCACAAAGACAATATACTCACTGGGATTTAAAGGTGGCCAAGCTGTCCCTTAAACATGATTTAAAAACCAAGCTCTTCTTTTTGAGGCAGTGAATATGTACAGTGTGATGCTGGCAGTGAGGTACCTGGGTCTGAGTGAAAATCTGAGCCTTCTGGCACTCCTCCAGGCTGGGGGCAAAAGCAGCCATAACATGCTCCTCTGTACCAATCATCTGGACTATCTCCTGATCGCTCTCCACACCCATGGCCTGAAAACACACAAAAATGAAAGCAGACAAAGGAAAAAAATAAGGGAGACGCTGAGCAGAAACAACTTGGAGGCTTGTTCATTGCATTGTTTATTGAATAATATTTCAAAATAAATCGACAGACATTTATCACACAATAAAAACAATATAGTTAACAGATGTGCACAGTAACATCTGACACATGGTGCATAATTCCAGAGGTGAGGGACAAGCCTAGGCCTCTCTGACATTTACTTATGTTAATAGTCAACTGTGGGAACGAGACAGTGGCCCAGAGCGCTCACTGATCGGTGCCGTTTTCACTGGGTAGCATTGTTGGGTTCTGCAGGAATTTACTCTGGACGCACAAGTGCAAAGCAAACATGCTTGACAGCCAATTTACTTTAGTGCCTTGTCCCAAATGAGTCATATCTGTATATTTGTACAGGGTTTGATGCAAGAGAACTTCCAATGAACATCATTCGAGGGAGTTCTTACTTAAGCTTGGACTAAATAACGTCCTAAATAACATCATTAACTGTATCTTACTTTGCAATTACAGGTACTCTCAGTAAAGCCCAGTTTTAAGTTAAGAGAAGATAATGTCTGTACCTTAATTTACAGTAGATGCTACTCTCACAGAGATATTTTTAATCACCAAGGAAAAAGACAATCATATGTATTTTTCAAAAGGCTAAAACACATTAAACATAACAAAAACATTTTACTTCACAACCAACCACTATGGTTGCATTAATTTTTTGCTACATTGCGCCATCTGCTGTTTCAAAACCTGAATCAGGAGTACAGACTGGGGCACTAGCTGTACCTAGATTTTTGATACAATGGAGATCAAACAGCATTTTGTACTGTACCGCATCAAACGCCTGATCATGCACTTTATCAACCCAGAAAGCAAAGATGGAGCTATAAACAGCACAGACTATCAGCTGGTGAAACAAAATCTTCATGGGATAATCAAGACCTGTATGTTAGACACCGTCTCTAAAATACAAGAGCCAGCAAAAATCGCTGCCTGTGACTTTCACATAAAACTAAACGCACTGAAAAAACAAACAGAAGCCCTTCACTGCTACTGCTATGTGTGTTTACAAGTGTAGTGTGAGAAATCACGTGAAACAAGACAGAGGCATGGTAGATATTTATTTAAAATGTTGGACTTGCCACTGACACAGTACTGTTTGGTAGTGTACAACAGAGCTACTACTCAATGCAATGAACTCATAATACATAATGGCTGCATTCAAGTTTGCAGAGATGTTTAATGCCACTGTTGTTTTCCACCCTCTTACCTTGAATATGATGGCTATTGGAGCATCTTCAGAGAGCGTATTGTGTTTCAGATAAAAACGACTCTGCTTCACAATCATGTTAGTTCTGCTCTTCTTCTCATGAGTGGAGCTACAGACCAGACAGAAAGAGACAGGATACAAATATAAACAGTGAGTAAAAGTCAAAGAAGTACCATTTGTGTAATCGACACCGAAGAAAGCATATATGCATGCAGATGATGTGCCTCGCTGCACCTGGTAACAGAGGCTCCAACTGCACCCTTGCGATCTTGCTCTACAATGATGCGGTTCTTGGACAGCTGCTCCTGGATAAGGATGACCTTCTCCTGACCCTTCACGATGAAATAGCCCCCTGCACACACAAACATAAAACAATTATTAATTAAAAGCAAGTAACGGTAGCAGTATCTCCAGATTATGTAATTAAGGTATTCTCTGAGGTTTTACCTGGATCTAAGGGACATTCATTGAGTTTAGAGAATTCCATAGGAGTTTTCCCCGTCAAGACACAGTTAGAGCTTCGCAACATAATTGGCATCCTGGCACAAAAAAGCAACACGGATGGCCATTTAAGTCATTTCTGGGTTTATCTAATTATCCTAAAGAAGTCTAAGTAAAAGCGACAAAAGAACACCTGGATAATGCTTTTGTACAACTCAAATGATATTCAGAAATGAAAGATTGACAGAAAAACCTTCCAATGGGTAACGCATTGCGGATGATCCTCTGACTTCCTCTGGTGTATTCTATGTCCACTGTGATGGGAGCAGAGTAGGTCATGTCCCTCAGGCGACACTGAGAGCCAAAGATAAAGTAAGGACGCTAAGATCACGTCAGATTGGTGCACTTTTTAAAAACAAAAAACATATGGTGTACTATTTACAGACCCCATCATTTACTTAAACCCCACTTAAACACAATTTCCCCCAACATTGATTGAATAATGTACTAAATTAGTGTGATAGAGCTGACATGTGGTTTTAACTGTGAATGAAAGCTGAATTAAAACAGAATTCACAGTTTACCTCATGTGGAGACACCGGTCTGGTTACATTAAAGCTCTCTTCCACATCAGGCATGCCAACATAAATGTTTAGATACCTGTAAACACAGGGTACTGATTCTAAAATCTATAAGCAAATGTTAGAATAGTTAAACAACAGATAACAGCAATCTTACTTCAGATACCACATTGGATCAGCATCGCTTGTGATCTTCTCATTTGCCTTCATGATCTTTTTTATCTGTATATATTACAAAGGAGAATAAATGAGTCCTTGTCCATGTTCTTCATACACTCTTAATGATTACAATAATTTGCAGTACCTCCACATTGATGAAATAGTTGAAAGAGTCAATGTGTTGCTTTACTAGACCTTTGACCTGAAAATTGAGGGACATGGGCACATTTAGATCAACATTTCTTTAGGAAACCAAACTGTACGTTTATTGTAGAATGAATTATTTGCAACTGAAGTGCCTGTTTATCTTTAGTAGTATGTTTACCTTCAAAAAAGCTGGAAGCAGCTTCCATTTTTCCTTTTAAAAATACAACACATATAGGTGAGGCATATTCTTTCATACACAGTTACAGGAGAATGATTAAAAGCAGTTGAGAAGCACAGAGCTGAGAACCAGGTCAGACAGAGGAGCCACTACTGTTAGCTTAGCATGGCAAGCAGACACACTCCTCGTTTTAAGCTCTTTTACCTCCACTGTGTCCACTGGAGCAGCGAGCTGTTGGGGGGACAGGTCCCCAAAGTCGTCTATCAACATCTCCATGACTTTTTTTAACACATGTCACACATTGAAATGCTACGACATTCTGTTACTTCACCAACAACCAAAACATCTCTGAACTACATGGACATGTGAACTGTGTGGAGTAACAGAGAAAAATGTACGGGCTGAGTATAAAAGAAGATTAGTTCCGCCCGCAAAGTAAAGTGTTTGACAGAGAATAAAAATACCACTACCAAAGTAATGTCACTGCTTTTCATCCTGATTTACAAACCGTGTAAACCTCAACAAAATGTGACGGGAAAGGTGCCTTTGCGAGGTGTTTAATGTTGAGATATATATCTGGTCCAGATAATGCAATAGAAGAGGAAAGAAGTACAGAAATACTTTTTTGTGAATCAGTTTAGTTGCAACCAAGCATTTCATAGATAGAATCACCTCTATATCATGTTTTTCTTCCAACCTATTATCAACTTATTGTTTTTCTATTGCTTTGCTGTTGTTATTATATAT
>JBBJLR010000019.1:12188415-12201984 GCA_037577145.1 Brachypetersius gabonensis
TATATATAGCCTATCCCAGCTGCAATGGGTATATATATTTTACACTCTGTGTAGTCCTGTCCTGTAGTTTTATGTTGTTTTGTGTGGCACCATGGTCCAGCAGGAGTGCTGTTTATTTCTCAGTGCACTGTATATAGATGATTGACAATGAACACCTACTTGACTCATCTAGACTCTATGCCCAAACACAAAAGACGAAAAACTTAAAGCGATGAAATGATAAACTTTATTCATTGTAAGCAGTTAACAGTTAAATTCTAGTAAGCATGAGAAAATGCACAGTTAGAATTTCAAATTTCTCTACATTGTAAAATAGTTTCATATGACATGTTTAATAATTTCAGCATTTTATTATGATGTAAGATGTAGATTAGCGTGGCAAAACCAGCAAGCTACAGCTACTACAGCTTTGCACAGAAAGCATGCCTATTACAAGCTTATCATCCACAGTACCAGGCCTCATGCCCATGTCTTTTAAAGATGGCAGTCACTTCTACAGTGTGATGTACACTGCAAACAGGACGCTGAACACTAGAGGTAAAATAGATGCATTACACTCTATATGTGTCTGTTGTTGCTGCTCAGTAGCTTGGGATAGGACGTCCCAATGGAGCGCCCATGTCTGTGAACAATAAGCTCCAGCTGATACTCGTCCAGGTTGACCACTGCAGTGGTGGTCTTCTCTGTGGATGTGAGGAAGAGGATGGTGAAAATGGCCATCTCAAGCTCAGGGCTGACACCTATGAAAGCACTGCCCACAGGCTTGATCAGGCCGTGCCAGCTGAACTGCACGTTCAAGACGTGGTCGTCTTCGTCCGGCTGAAACAGGAGAGAGCAAGAGACATTTTTCAGTGGAAATGAGATCATATCAAAGCATAGATAAAGCATACATTTACACTTCACTGTGTAAAACCTACATCTCACCAGCACCACATTCAGAGACTGTGGTTTTGTACCCTCTACCTTATTAAAACCAGAGTAGTTATCACAGGCACATGTCCGGATCAGCATGTGGAATTATACATATATAATTTGTGATTTTATTCATGCTGTTGAATTCATGTTGGCATGTTGAGGAAAAAATGAGAGGATTAATTTAATTTAATACTGTTTCCTTATTTTATAGTATTAAATATCATGTACATGTAACACTCACATGTAGCATTCTGAAGTTTCTACATCAGGGGGTGCTATTATTAACAGCCAAAAGGCCCAGTAGAATCTAGCAGACATGTGCTTGCATTAACAGCTTCCAAAATGAGACGTTCAATACTTCATTACCAAAGCATGTTAAAATATGTTATAAGTTATCTAACATTATATTGTTTAATATGTGATTTCCATAAAAAAAAAGTTTCAGGAAATCAGATGATGTTCAATAGATCGGACGAAGTGCGAAATACCATGTCATTGCTTCTGGCTTTGTAACCCTTGTAATCAAGCAGACGCTCCTTTTCCTGCAGGTAGAACTGGACCCAGTTGTGGAGACCCATGATTTCATTCCCAAATTTAGTCTCACCAACAAACACATGCTCAAATCCACTGGAGTCCTCCCTAGTCATGCCCAGAGATAAAATAAGATGCATTAAAGTGTGAGAAAACTTACATTATACTGGTCAAAAAACAAAATCCACTACAGTGCTCCAAAATATTTCTTTCTTCATGGAAGCTCCTTGACTAATATGTGCAGCCAACTCTTTTCATATCTGCATGCATGTGTGTGTGTGAGAACTTGTGGATGTATCCATCTGAGAGAGAAATACATGCAGCTCACCCTCCATTCCTGTCTCTGTGGTAAAGACGAAACCACATGTAGTACAGCTGACTCTTAAACTGTCTCAGATCGGAGCGAGATTTGCCTTTCTTCACTAAGTACTGGTGAGCACGCTGAAGAAAGAATGAAAAACACCCACCCCTAAATTTATTAAGCAGATGTTACTGTTACTGAACGAAACCAAGACAAGACATCACGTTATACTGCACAGAATTTTCCCCTAATCTCCCAGGACCTGCATCTTCCAAGAACAGAATGTAACAAGAAGAAGCACACTACAAAACATGTTAGAGAACTCAGGAGACGCTCAAGACAAAAACAGGAGACACTATGATTTCTGAGTTTGTTTACTGACTTCCTCAATAAGGGTAATTGGTTTAACTCACTTATTTGTTTAGCCAACTATTTGTTCATTGTTAGGCTTTTTTAAAGGGGGAAATTTATACTACATTTCATACTACATTTACATTACCTTTGGCAGACACTCTTATTAAGAATCATGTTACTACTTGCGACTAATGTAGTCTTGCCTTGGGGTGCTTATTGGTAAAGTATGATGTGCGTGTCTGGGCAGGGAGCCACACCCCAGTCTGCCCACTACACTATGTCTCAAGAATGTAATAAACATGTCATAATTAATTTATTTCTGAAAAAGACCATTCACAATTAGTATTATGTTTATTTAATACATGTTGACATGTGGGATGAAAATCACACTCCTTTTCTTGACACTTTAGACGGTATGGTGTACAGGACACCTTTGTTGGCCTGTACCCAGCAGACTGGGGAAAGTCCTGGGGCAAGGTTCCTAATGCTACATTAATTACATCCATAACAGGAGGTATTTCTGGATAAGAGTGTATAAAAATGTAGGCTGTTTTCTCTTTTTAAAATGTTGCTATTTCGTTGGGGTCTCTGAAAACATCCTTAAAAAATATTTGCCAGTTGCAATTGGTAGTAAAGATGTCTTACAATAAAAGCTTACAATATCCAGTATTTATGATACAAATGGCAAAATATTTAATGAATGTGATGCAAGATTTTAACACATGAAAAGTCAACTGCAGCGAAAATGCAAATGATGCAAAATGGGTGAAATTAAGAAATGTAACACTTTGAATGAAAATTCTGACGGGTATAAGAAGCAGCTAAGCCTAAGCCTCTGTGCTCTATTCTTTTATCAAGTAAGACAGAATATTTTTCAATCTCTAGATTATGTTTGCTATGAAAGAATTGTGGTAGACTTGCTGTGCATAAGGTGGTAAAAAGTTGTACAGCAACACAGGTGTGTGTGTGTCAGGCTAGCTGAGTGTGCTGTGTGGATTGTGTAGTTGTGTGAGTGGCCTTATTGTTATTATATATTAGTCTTGGTTAAGTGTGCGCAAAGTGTCTACAGCCTGACTGATTGCTTTGGCCAGCATCCATAAAATCTTACAAACAGTAAACTCCTGACATTCGCGGGTGTTACATTCCAAGAGCACCCACCAATCGTGAAAAAACGCAAATTTGTGATGTGGTTAAAAAAAAAAATGTCTAAAATGCCTATTTTTAAAGTCTAAACCCTAAATGTGTCCCCAAATACGCTCCCTGAGTTTAATTATTTTAAACTTGTACAGTGAACACTGAACTACTGACTCCTGCAGTGCTAGAATGTAAATGCCATTGTTACCTCTATACAGACTGTACTGTAAATCATACACATGCATTTTCTTTGGTATAAGCAGGTAAATACAGTAATAAATGAATTTAATTTACAGTAATAAAAATACAGGGTCTTAAAAAGAACTAAATGAAAAACACGAGAGCGCTCCGCAAAACACTGGAGCTCTAAGTAGAGGGACCCTCTGTTTTTGTCATTTTAAAAAGCTATAGCATGCTGAAAAAAAATATTTTGGCTTGAACAAATGCTGAAGGTTTTGCAGCACATAAGTATGACTGCTCTTTTCAGTAGACCTAGATTTATCAAATATCCATCAAATGTTAAAGGAAACTTTTCAGAGAACACAAAATATGACATACAATGCATTAAGATTTCTCTGCAGCTACTTTTGGTTCCATCACGGTGTGAAATACCCAGTGCCAGTCCCCATAATCCACCATCCCTAACCATTCTTTTAACAGTGCTGCATTCCAGGTGGAATTTACTGAAACTAGGTCTACTGAGAGGAGCAATCTTGAAATCTTCTATTCTATTAGTGTGCTATAAAACATTGAGCATTTGTTTTAGCGTGCTGAAGCTTTAGGGGATTGAGTGGTTATTGTATGTGTCCAAAACTCCATTGTCTGAACACCAAGGCTGTGTACACAAGAGGACAACGGTGTTTATACCTTCATGACTGCTGTCTCTAAGATGGCATCCAGGAAAGCATTATTCTCTGCCACTTCCTCAGAAGTCACTTTCTCAGCCACACCAGTGGACCTTTCGTAGTTGTCCAGCAGCTTCATGAAACCTAAACAAAGTCAGACAGTGAGACGCTTTGGTTTACTCTTACTCTCGTAAACATCAGCTAATCTCTACATTCACTATCAAAATCTCAGCTTCTAGAATACGTTCCTTCATGACATTTTAAAGGTTCATTCCTGACCACATGATTTTACAGAAGAATTTTCAAATATGTTGCTGATATCTGAATTTCTAATAAGGTAGAGTCGAAGTAAATGTTCTGGAAATATTTTATAATACACAGTGCCTACTGTTTCCTTCATGAAACAAAAAAACAAGCACCTCTCAGGAATTTGACTTCACATAATTGTTTTCTTTTTTTATATATATATATATATAATAGTATAAATAATATCTCACACAACTTTAGTACAAACAGTTAAAGGAATATGAGTAATCAGTAATCAGTAATCAGCTGCCAAAGATTTATTGTTATATCGATTGTTTTAAGACTGCAGCTTTTGCCAGTTAGCTCGAGCTCCATGTGTTAAAAGCTCATGTTTGAGGTTTCCTGGTCACGCTCTCATCTGATTAACATGATCAGTATAGACGGTTTTATATAATCTAATTATTATTAATCTAATAATTTAATTCAAAAATTATTTTGAAAACAAAAACTTTTGTAGGAGTTACTTGGTGACTTCGAGTCATGATGTAATGACAAAGTTATAAAAGATGGTTTAGTTTCGAACATAAAGCATTTATACAAGTTGTAGGGTATTTAATTTTATACCCTAGTAAGTTCTGTAGGGCTGTAGCCAGACTGACTGGATGAAAGGCGAAATATTTTATTTAATTTGTTCACTCTGTTCTCATCTGGATACGGTTTTAATCAGACTAGAAATGTCCATTCTGTTTGCATTTGTGGTCATTACAGTTCAGTTACTGCACATATTGACATTCACATAGTACACATAGTGAAATTTTTTGTAACCAAGCAAAACAGGAGCCTCGCTTGGAGCAATCAGAGTAAAACCAAACCACCCCTTCATTTAAACCAGGCTTGCCTTGAACGCAATTACATTACATAAAGGATTCTGGCATGTCTCTTAGAAAGGCATGTGTAGGGCAACTGCCGGCTTTCCCACCATGGACTTTAAGAGTCAGAGCATGTTGAGGCAGAGGAGTAAGATTAATCTGCAATCATTGAGGATTTGTGGAGAGGTTTATATAAGTGAGAAAATATAGACATGCTACAAAGTGACCAGAAACTTGATTTTCACTTACGGGCATATGTAGTGATAGATTTCAGTTTGTTCTCGTTCACGTAAGAGAAGAGCGGAGACGAGGCATGATCTACTGCGGTTGTGCTGCCGCTGGGTATGTAACCAGCTTTGCCCTGTAAAGAGGTTTAAAGAGATTTTAAAAGTGGGCAGAGCTAGCTGTGATTATTGCAGGGGCAAAATAATGTGGGATAATTAAATGCCACTGCGGCCATCGTGATGCATTAAAACATGTGACATCAACCTTCACTCTTTTCAGTCAGTAATCATGTACCTGCAGTGAGATCCTGTAGTCCGTCCCAGGCTTAAAGCGATTCACGTCCAATTTCCACAGTTCATTAAATATGTCAGACAGCTCCTGGTTCACAGTTTGGCTGAAGATTGGCATAAGGTCAGTTTGGCTCTGCGTTCACAAGATCCCACTAACAGGCCATGCTTTATTTAAGGCACATTTGTACGGTTGTGATTATTGATCAGATCAGCATCACAGGTCACATGTTACAACAGAACTCAAAAAAGCCTAAAAATTAATGAACACCACACTGTCATTACAAAATATTATTTTTAAAGAGGAAAATACCCAAATTAACATTTTAATAGCTAGTTATAGCTATTAAAATGTAATTCATTACATAACACGTATTTATATGCACTTCCCCCAAATGTGAAGATCGTGATAAGATCGTGAACTGTGATAAAAGTTCAGGTAATTAAGTCAAAAACAGAAATCCCCGAATTAACACAGCTATTAAATATGGCATTAATTACAATAGACATGTACTTTTTTACTTAATATTGTAAAACCATGATAAACCACGATAAAAGCTTAGGCAATTAGGTAAACAATAATAATTATCGTGATATTCCTCTTTTGAATCGATCTATGTGTGCTGAAAAATCGCACCTTGCTGCATCAATATGTGCAAACAGCGCCAGGACCAGAACCAAGAATCCACAGACTTTCCTGCAAGAAGAAAATTAAGTCAGCTGGTCTTTCTATTACAGTGTTTTTGCACTTTTACAAGTTATGCATGAAATTCTCAGTTGTTTCTTCTGAAAACAGAGCAGCATAGACTAGATACTGCAGTCCGAAACGGGACTGACAGTAAGTTGGGAAGTTTTATCAGAATAAACTGTACATACCCTCTAGACATCGTGGTGTTTTTGTCTTCCCGTGTCGAGCAGAGCTGCAGCTGGAGTGGAGTGGGTTGGGGTGAGGTTACAGTGGTATTCCTCTCCCCCTCGGACTGCGTCAGATACACCCTCCCAAATGGCCGCCCCTGTTACAGCGCTCACTCCTTACTCAGCCTTCAGGTGTACAAACCAGACTGAACAACAGCTGCTACTGTTTTTAACACCAGAAGTAACACCATAAAGAGTGGCTTCTGTTACCACAGTTCTTTCATAGTCACTGAAAACTTTAAATAAAGCTGCACAAAGGAAATTATAGTACAAACATGTAAGCGTAACCTACTGACAACAGAGACCAACAGCAGAGGGCGCTGTTGCCAAATAAATCCACATAAAAGTTCGATGCCCAGCGAACGTTATAGTTTTTTTTTTATGTTATTATATTTATTATGCATTCAAAAGGTTTTACTTTTTATTTCCTAAGATAACAAGATAACGCCCTATAATAGCAGTCCTGGGTTCCTTTCACTATCCTAAATTACAACTGTTTTTTTTTTTTTAAATAGAAGAATGTGTACATAGTGCAAGATCAAATAAATATCCCTGTTTTGTTAACAAATTACTTTACCCACTCCGTTCTTCTTTTTGGTCATTTCAAAATTGGGTTGCATGTATATATTAAATGCTTTTGAAAATGTTCGAAAATCGCAAAATACATACATTCCTTTAGTGAATATGATGGTGCAATTCCAAATCTGACCAGAAAATTCTATCCTATTTCTATATACTAATTGTATTCAGTGTTACGATAATATAAATATTGAACCCAGCCTTTAGAATTCACTGGAATCTTCAAAAAACAGTTTACTGCAGATCTTGGTGGTAGTTCAGGGAAATCAGGGCACTGTGTCCCAACAGAGAGACAGAAATGGAAGAGAGTTGTGTTCAGAATTTTAAATTTAATGGAAAGGTAAAGTTATAAAATATTCACTTGTGAACACACCACACCACACAGTGTAGACAATGGAAAATTTCTTGTCTGCATTTAACCCATTTACCAAGTGAGGGGTGCTCGGGGAGCAGTACCTTGCTCAAAAGTACCTAAGTGGTGCCACTAGCAGTCCAGGGATTCAAACCCACAACCATCTGATCACAGGGCTAATCGCAGGGGATGGGAGACAGGAAGGCCTGGAAGAAGGTTTATGGATGTGGTGAGGGAGGACATGCAGGCAGTTGGTGTGAGAGGGGAAGATGCAGAGGACAGATGAAGGCAGATAATCCACTGTAGCGAACCCCCAATCGGGAGCAGTCGAAAGTAGAAGCAGCTACACCAGCCTAACTGGGGGCATATATTATCACTCAAAAAGGAATGTTGAGGAAAGAGAGGCATTATATATAATGGTGTTAAATAACACAGTGTTATTCTTTTAAATATTACTACTTAAAGTCAGTTTAAAAGGGCTTTAAAAAGACATTCTTTCACTGAATCAGTGCAAGTCATGACTACTTTACAACACACCCACTGCAACAGAGTGGTCAGAGAAAGGACCCTCAATAATATTAGATATTCTAGGGTAATCTACTCATACACACTTATCAATGAAAATAAACACAGGTTGGCGATAAGTGACTGTGCTGTACTTATTTTATTAAACTTCCAAAAATGGACACGGCTTGACAAAACAAAATACACAAATGAAATGATTATGAGAGGAACAAAGAAAAATATATCACAGCACTAATGAGTAGCACAATTATTTTTATATGTTAACTGATGCACAATATTTCTGAAAATGAGAAAGGCTTAAATAATATGCAGACATTTCTTTACAAATGAGCCATCAAATGCATTGTACTGAGTTGTTTCATAGTATTACATATGTTGCGTCCACATACATGCATGGATGACCATACAGAGAAACTAAAGAATGGATGATACAAAACAAACACAGCCTTTGTAGGCACTGAGAGATCTTGCAATACTTACTGGGAGTCTTTGAAACTTGGCAGTTCTTTTTGTAATCTAATTTTTAAAATCTAATTTCTTAAAAAATGTCTATGATTCAGGAGGCTAAAAGTGTCATTGTGCTCTGTTTGCTACCATAAAGACAAGGAAAAAAAAACAAACATATCGGAGCATGAGGACTTTACAAAAAGTGTGCTTAAGTCTCCAGTGACCAGCTGGGAGGCAACTACAGTAGGACTGCCACATCTTCCCTTTGATAGTTCATAAAATACCTGTCTTTAAAAAAACAGCTACTGTATAATCAAATAATTTAAATCAAAAGATAGGACAAACTAATCCCTAAACTCTTGCATCTGCTCTTGGGGACAAATTCCCAATTTCGACACTTGTTTACACAGGAAATGTGGTTCTTCTAGAGGACTTTACACAAGCACTGGAGATGGAAGGGGGAGGGTGTTGGCACAGTCAGTTCCAAACACAGCAGCAGCACTATGGACAGGCAAACCCAAGAAGCACCCTCAAATGTTGGAGTCATCATCAGCCATGCTGGGGTTGGGCAACGATGTTGACATTTCTTTGAAGAGTTCGTCATCTTTCAGCATACTCTGCACCACAGAACAAAAATATGTTACTCAGCACATATGTGGTTATTTAGTAGTTATAGTCAAAACAGGTATAGTCATTTAAACATTGCAGCAGGCCTCCCCGAGTGGGGAACTGGACATAGGAGCTGGGTGAGGGGTGAAATGGAAAAATTATTTAAATGACACCACCACCTAAACTCCTTTCCAAAACACAGAGCCATGCATAGATATAATATTACCGTTAGGTTGTTAATGCCCTCGGAGAACGCTCCAATCTGTCGCACGGTTCCTTCCGAATCTTCCATCTGTGCTCACATAGTCAAAGAAAAGTTCCAATTATGAAAAATTAAGTCCATGATACCAAAGGGTAATACTAGCCTGTGATGTACTAAATAGGTTTGTAATGGTGCGTGTTTATTAAGTTCTACCTGCTCTAGTCGGTCTAAGTCATCCTCATAGATCTGCAGCTCCCCGCCTCTGTAGCCCTTCTGGAAGCTGCGTCCTTTAGGCATCTCCACATCCATGGGGCACACATACTCCTCACTGTCCTCCTGCCTCTTCTTCCTCCCGAAGCTTCCGAAAGCGAGCTTACGGGGCTGCACACAACACCACAGTTAACTAAAGTCCTCTAGAATAAGTAGACATTACAGTAATAACTACTAAATTCTGTACCAACTATTTATTGCAGTGAAGGCCGTGTTAAAGAAGTAGTTTAAGAAAAATATCATTAAGCCCGTGATAGCTTAAGATCACACCCACAAACACAGAGTACACTGAGGAAACCAAAACCAAATGCCAAGCAGCAGTTTTTTTTGTGCCTTCAGTCCTTTGTTTACTCTCATTCTCTCCATCTGTCTGGTCAGAATCCTCTTCTTATATGCCACAAACAAAAAGCCAGTGTTTATGTTGCTGGTGCTTCTCCTCGAACAAGCAGGAACCACCCATGCCATGCTAATGAGAAAAACAGCAACTCCACCTCTCAACCACAATAACATGTTTACTGTTTGTAGTTTGACACTGGACCCATTAAGCTAAAATTACTAACAAGTAAGTTCCACGCCAAAATTATTACACGTGCCTAAAATCACCTCAAACTTCCTCAGATCCGTTTACGTGGTATGACAAAAAGTCTATTTGGATCACAAATCTGAAACTGTGGTTATACTTTTGTCAGTTCTGCTTAGGTTTTTTGTGCCAAACTATTGCAGAACTAAATATAAGATCTGAAATCCTTTGTAATAGTTGGTTGTTTAGGTTGTACCTTGACTTTAGCAGTTGCAGTGAGCACAGCATAGTCAGGGTTCTCCAGACAGTCTTGCTTCAGCTGCTGTGCCTCTGAACCTATTAACAGGTTAAAGTGGGTGGCCAGGTGCCTCCGAAGAAGAGTCTTATTGGGAGGAATGTTCAGCAGCAGGGCCATTGTCTCCACATTGAAGCGAGGCTCCAGCACCTGGACACACACAAACATTACTTATTATTCATCCTCAGACACCTGAACAAATTTTCTCTTCTTCTCATTCAGGGTATATACAGCAATCCTTAAGTTAAATGTAATACCTTTTTAATACCTTTTTAACTAACTTTGGAATTTTTAAAAAAAACCATCACGCCACAGAGTTGCAAGTGTTAATCAACGACCTTTCTAACGTTTACGCAGATTTTGACATAACACTGTACAACAAAATAGATTTCCAGACTCACTGATGTTGACCACATATTGCACATTTATTTCACTTCGTGAGTAAAATTAAAGCTACATAAAATGTGCAACGAAGACATAGTTCCAACAAACTGGCTGGCATTCACTGCATGAATTTGATTTTAACATAAACAAAAAATGTAGTATGTACTATAGGCCTAATATGAACTAATGACCGAAGTGCATTAGCTCCCTTCCAGTTGACATTGATGTTTTTTTTACTTACCGAACAATAAGCCAGTTATTCCCTACCGCAGGCTTGAGCCAGTCCTTAAATGCAGGGTCTTTCACCCATGACAGCGCTGATGGTTGCCATGACAGCGCTGATGGTTGTCTGGACATAAGCCAGTTGACTAACCGGTGGTCGAGCGACCACTGAATATGACGTCAGCATCAAACATAGCGTACAAAGTTGAGACTCGTGCATTAAAACAAACAAACAAAAAAAAAAAATCTGTCTGAAAACAGCTTGTAGCCTGTAGGCTACTCCACAGCCATCAATATTTACACGAACTGCCGAAGCCATAATGTTTATTTTTAGGAAGAATAACAATCATAATTTAAACAAGAAAAAAGACAGCCTTACCACAACTTTGTCTGCCAAAGCTTGTTTACCCCCCAACAAAACTTTTTTTTTCCTGATCTGCATCAATCTCAAAATTTAACTTTAGTGCCCTACGTTGACGGAAGTCCGTCATAGCAACGGAAAACTTTAATCCATGTGAGACTTCAGGATTGAGACGAGGATGTTTGATTACGCTAAATATAGATACGCTAAAGCCTACGTTTAAACGAACTAACGCAAACATTAGCAGATAGAATTTCACTCAAAATAGGAAACCTCATAGTTTGAAAAAATAATACTTATTGTTTAAAAAATAATACAGCTAAAACCAAATTTAACACTTTTAATGGCCTTAAATTTGGCAATTTTGATTTATCAATTTTTAATACTTTTTAAAACCCCGCGGACACCCTGTCATTGCTTACCATCAGTCCCCCATGGACCCCACTGCCTCTAAGATTGGGTGCATATTCTGCCAGATCGACAGAACGAAGCCACTCCATCACACGATGATTGGTCCACTGAGAGACCTCAGCTGGAGTGAAGTTGTTCTAAAAAGACACAGAGAAACAAACTCAGCATTGCTTACACAAAGGCCATTCTAAGTTTTCTACAGCAGAAGAGCTCAGCGCAGTGGAGCAGAAGACAGAATAGCAGTGGATACCTCGTCCGAGGGTCTTCGGCGCAAGCAGTTGGGTTCATAGTTGTTGAGGCGCAGCACCTGAATGGCTCTCTTAATGCTGAGGTGATGCAGCACACTGCCCACTTTCAGAGATAAGAGATCATCCTGACCAACACAGGAGAACAAGTTAATGTACAAGATCAACAGTGCATTATATACATAAACATGTCTTCACTTTTTGAGACAAAAGAGTTTAATGTAGTTTACAAATACACTGACAAACACTGTAAACCACTGTAAATCTTTATGTTTCTAATTTTTGTTTCTAAACCACTTGAACACATCAGCTACCCCTTTACAATTTGTGAAATTTTCTTGACGAATGGCCCAAATTGATAAAATAAATACAATGGTTTTACACTGACTTGCATTAGAACCATGAAAAAGTTTTTGTCTTATCTTGTACAGTTAGTACACTTGTCTTTGAGACACTTGTTTTTTTTCTTGGGCAGTAATATTAAAAGAAGATGTGAAACAGAAAATTTTTAATTAATAGATTTCTTGATTACACATTTACATATACCTGCTTTGTTAGAAAAGATGTTTCAGCTTTGACAATTTTTTTGAAAGAGGCACAAAACAGAGGTGCCAGTCAGAAAAAGAAATCATTTGTATCCATCAGTCTTAAAGGCAAAGTAGTAGAATCTGTTTCTGCTACACACCACCTCATAAATGCCCTGAGTGGACTTCAGGAAAAAACATCAGTTCAGGACTTCAGTTGCAAGAAAGGACACACTCAATTTACTGGAAGTGACTACATTTTGGAAATCTGTATTTACACAGCAGCAGGAGTTATAAAATCAATGAAAGTCAGACAGTGATAGAAAGAAAGTGACCCATCATTATTCAGGAGGAAAAAGAAGCATACCACAGTCATGTAGTGAAGCATTCGTCCATCCACCCTCCCCTCATCAAACTGTGTTTTGTACTGAGGAAGACCTATGTCATCAAGCCATCCTGGGTGAAGTGATCAGAAAACAAATAAAACCCTACATTTAATCAGTTTGCTAAACACCAAAGAAACATCCAGAAATTTGTCATCAGTTATAACTTTGAGAGCAGGAACATGACTTTCTTACTCGTCACCCAGTGGTAATCCAGTTTGCCTTTGTTGTCATCCTCCTCAGAGCCCAACGCTTGCAAGGCCAACTGAAGTTTCTTCCTGTGGAGAGGGATCTTGATTCCCAGCTCCTACACTCACGCATAAGCAGATCACAGTGCACATTGTAAGCATTAGCACACCAGGATCAGAATCTTACTGTCCACTGAGTTTAACCAAACCAACAAAAGTCCCACAACCACAGGAAATATTATCTGGACATGTTCATCACACAACTTTTTTGCATCAGAGTAAATAAAGTATGATTCGGTCCCTGTCTATTTACCCCACTCTTCCAACAAATGCATTGCAGACAGAGTTTGTGTGTGGATGGGTGGTGGTGGCCTAGTGGTAGGATACTTGCCTCCGGACCAAAAGGTCACAGGTTCGAATCCTACCTCCA
>JBBJLR010000019.1:12202084-12218775 GCA_037577145.1 Brachypetersius gabonensis
TCCCCTGTAGTTAGAGAATGGAAGTCGCTTTGGATAAAAGCGTCTGATAAATGCCATAAATGTAAATGTAAATGACTCTATTAGGACTTTGGCTGCCGAGACTTAAAATTGAGGTCTGGGGATTTTGCAGATCTAAAGAGAAAATGAGCCATTTATCTGGGTAGCAAACATTTATTTCTTCAAAAACCACAAAAAGACAAAGAACTGTTTCAATTAACCAGATCTTTGTTAATCTGCGTTAATCGTGCTGTGCAATGGCTTGGTGGTGTAAAGAGGGCTAACTAATGATACAGAAAGAAGACTACAATTTTAACCACAAAATGTACTGATAAGTTGAGCTAATATAGAAAATTAGTAGAAAGCAAACGAACAGACGGTAGATATACCTAATGAAATGTCTTGTTAGTATGTATGTATATACATATAAACAGACATATACATTAATTCTATTCTCCTGGTATAGCAGCTAAACGCTCACCTTTTCTAAGTCCTGCTGAGAGGCTTGTAGGAGAGTGTGTCCTGAAGAGATCCACTGCCTGGCAAGGTTCACATGCATCCCTAGTCCTTGTTCCTGCATCCACTCACAGACCTGCTCCCGGGACCAGCGTGCAAAAGGAGCATCTAGTTCGCTGACAAAAACATTACATATTAACCTCAAGGTCCCAAGTGAATCATGACAATTTGGTTCATGAGTCTTATTGTGGACTCATGAACAGTAAGCTCACCACCAGAGGGTGCTCTCTTCACATTTGTTACTCATAAAGCAAGTTTGCATGATGAGCCAGGCCAGCCTCTGAACAGTGTCTCTAAACACTGACCTGTTGGTGTTGTGAAGGTCACGTGACCATCCCAGCCTGGGCCCAGCTGTGGCTCGAATTCCTCCCCGCTTGAACTCGCCATCTGATAGGTTGTCATCCAAATTGAATGTGGTTGACTGACTTCTTCTGAGCCTTAAGTGAAAAAAAGCGTATTTTACAAAGTCAGTTAGTAAACCAACAAAATTACATTATTTAAATGAACATCACAGTAATTTTTATATTACAAACGATATACGTTATATATCAGTTAATAAGAAAAATGTAGCAGACAGATGGCTGCATACTCACTTTCCTATGAACGCTTTAATTCCCTTGGATTTCTTCTTGCCCTCTGGGCAGGTGGGGAGAGTGTGTGTGCTGTCACTGTTGCCTGACCTCTGTGGCATCCCTGCAAGGTCTAAATGGTCTGTGCCATCTCGGTCAGTCTCAGCTAAACACAACAATCAAACACACAGAAAAAAACTCAGTAATTTCAGGGCACAAAAAAATGCACCAAGCATAACAGGATGTCAAGTGCAAAAAACTTCCAAGGCTATGAGAAAACATTATAATACAGCAAAATAGCACATGACATCTGGACAAAACTAAAGAACAACTGGATCGTGTTTGCTTCACAGGTATACAGGAGCAGGGCTAACATGCACACATGCAAATTAAGCAAGTAAATATAAAAGGCATTTTATACATTATGAAAGAAGCAGCTTTATTCTAAACAACAGGTCTAGTGTATAGAACATATCTGGTTTAAATGTCTACAGCACTTACAGAGGCGTGTGAATGTTGTAAGATCTCTTGAGTGGTAGAATGATGTGGTTCTAGAATAACGTGTGATTAGGGGGCACTTCTTTCCGATTTCTGCATCATGCAGGGCTAAGTTTGGTAATGAGGTATGAGTGGAATGCCAAAATACTCCCAAAATGTCACAAGTCCAATCCAGGGTATTCCAGTTTAACTGTTGCCAATAGGGAATTCAACTTGTTCTTAGAATGGATTTTTAAAAACACCCATGCAAAAAATGCATTTATTTTAGCTGCATTTTTATTTTGAAATCTGATACATGCAGCTTAAGTTATTGCAAATCATTGTGGTTGAGCTTGAGTCTACATGACAAAGAAACTAGGGAAAATGTGATGTGGGAGAGGGAAGTAAGGGCCAATCTGGAAGAGGGCATGCTAGAGCCAGTTCAGAGGGATGGAGCGCATCCAGCTGTTGCTTAGTTTTTCCTGAGACGCCTTGCAAGACACCGCACACAGAGGTGTGCACACAAAGAGGACAGGCTATACAACGGTCACTTAACTAAATGGGTAATAATTATGCTCACTAACAAACCAAACTAATAGTAAAGGCAAGGCTAAAAGTAAATATTTCACACATGCCATGCATACTACCTAGATTTGGCGCGCTGGCTGTTCTCTTGCCCCCTTTGATCTTGAAGAAGCCTCGTCCAAAGGAGGACCTTGCTTTCTTGGTGCCAAAAGCATCGTCCTCAGAGGTACGGGAAACAGTGGGAGACTTTGGAGGCAATGTGGTGATCTTGTTAAACTCATCAAAAGCTCGGCTCTACAGCCGTAAAACATAATAAAACATAAAACAAACAGATGAGCAATTAAATAAAGCATAAAATAGATTTCATGTTATAAATAAGCTTGTGTAACACAAATAATAATAAAGTTTACCTCTGCTGGTCCTACTGCCAAAGGTCTCTGAGACAAACCAAAACACACTTGCTCAGTATCTACAGCTTAATATTTCCAAGACATACAAATGAAGCCTGCTTAAATTAAATGGGCTGAAATTCACCTTTTCACTGGGGCTGCTGTCCAGGTTGCTCTGGCTTCCAGACTTGGGAACCTCCACACCTCTGTAATAAGGTAGGTCAGTTATCAAAAATCACACTTATTTTGCAAAAACTGAAGCATTAAACCACTAATACGCTCTCATAAAATGACAAGCATACAGTTAGACATGAAAAGTTTCTAAACAAGAAATGGAGTGTACCTCTTGTGTACCTATTGTTAACTACAAAATCACTTGTGATGCACCTGTATTAGTCTGACTATCTTTAGGACTTACTAAAACTAATAATGCTTTATCGGGATTAAACATGTAACAGTATGCATTGTTTTTCTAATCCACACATCAAACAATACAGTTCAAATGACTTCAGCACTTTTTCAGCACATATGTCCCTAATAAGTTGCAAAACATTTTTCAGACACCTACTAAGTCTAAAAAACGGCTGTGAAAACTTCACGTTTTGCAACTCACTGGCACATTTACTCACTCTATATTGGTATCTACTGGAGGCTCCTGTGACTGGCTTGGCTCCTGATTCCCTGCATCACTACAAGGAACAAACACATACACATAGGAATAATGGTATGGGGAAAAGAGTGATGGGCATGCAGTCAGATGCAAAGACAGAGTTCAGAAAATGGTTTGCTCAGGATAGAGAGGCAAAGAGTAATAAACACGTGAGTTAAAATTGTGTAGTGACTCAAAAACAGCAAATAACACTGGAAAAGCAGAGATAACAAAACGAGATAGAGGGTAAACAACTGATCCAGATCATGAAAATGATTTTTAAAAAAAAGCATAACAGTACGGTGTCAACATGAAAGCCTGATGTACAGGAATGCAAACACATAAGGAGAATAATGACATGGAACACAGAATGACAACAGAATACGGTGCTGATGAGGTACACAAAAGAAAGAAAAGGGTTATGAGTGCCTATAATCCTTTGAAGCCACAGCCATCAGGTTTTCTCCTTTTTCTAAATTTGGAAATCAGTGCTGTTCTTGATAGGATCTTATTGCACTGATAGATGGTGATTGCGTCTGCCAGAACTATATGAAAAGATTTCTGGAGCTCTGCTCACCTCTCTAACCGCGTTTGCTCCAATTCATAATCTTGTTTGGCTTGCGGGGAGGGCGTGAGGGATGGCACAGTCAGTGTACTGACAAATGAAGCCGGCTAAACATAGGAGCAAACAAACAAACAAACAAAAAAATCAGTTTATTTGACCACACTTAGTTAATCTGAATAGTTGTTAGTTTCATTCATCACTCCAGGGACCTCTATTTCAGAACAATAATGACAACAAACTGACTCTGGCTCAACTACAGCAGCAAAGTATGGCTCAGAATTGACACGCAATGTCATCTGCTCACGTTTGCTCAAGCCTCCAGGCTTGACAGAAGCACCAGGATCAAAACTGCTTGGCTAGAATGTCAATCTTGCAATCTTGTGATGTTCAAAAATAAAACACTATTAGGGGTAAGCAATATGGCAAAATCCTGAATTAAATATCTATCCAATACACAAAATGTACCACAATTTTGTTTTACTTCGGTTCAATTCTATTTCTATTTGAAACAGATGTAATGACAGATGCCTGACAATTTGACAATATTAATAAAAAAAAAAAAAAACTGCCAACACAATTGTCACTATTTCACATATTGCACATCACATCCAGTTTTCAGGGTCTAATATCTTGTACTCATAATCGTAATTGAGATTCAAACTCAAAACCTCCTGACAAACAGGATAAAACTTCACACAGCTACTCCACTTCCAAAGCCTCTTCACACAAAGTCAGATTTTTACAGACCAAAAAAAAGCAGGCTTTAAAATGATTAATGCCATTAATGGCATTGAGTCCAAACCAATAGACTACACTGAATACATTTTTTAAAATCAGAGTCAACTTGAGCTTCTGTGTTGTGTCAAGCTGACTAATCAGAGCTCCCCAGTCAAATAATAGAAGAATAGCTCTCGGTCATGGAGTGCTTATCTGACAATCAACATGCTGCAGGTAAAATGGGGAGGTTAGGAAATATTAACAGAGGATCACAAAAGAAAAGGCAGCAAAATAAGAAAAAGTCTCTCACAGGATAAGAGCTAAATTTATTTCATACAATTAGGCTTCTGAACTCCACTGTCACTGCACGAGATTGCCTTGTACAGACATGACAGAAATTACAGCCGGCTTGAGGGGCATATTACCTCATTCTGACTCGTCCCAGGCCCTTCCTCAACATAACCCAGCACAGACTTCTCAGTGTCCATGGAAACTGAGATAGCAGTTGACATGGAGAGGGAGCTGTCGCTGTGGCTCTCATCACTTTCACCTTCTTTCATTTTATCTGAGGAGAAAGAGGAGAGAGCAAGGGAGATCTGCTCATTAACTGGGGCAAAAGTGCAACTCTAACATCACACATCAGTTTCACTTACCGCTTATCAACAGTAACTCCAGTAATTTAACTAATTGCATCTTAAAATGGATGAGGGGTCAACATGCAAGAAAATACAAAAATAACCCACACCACCAAACAAGCAAACTGCCTTTAAACAGCTGTGATGATTGGTATAAACATGAACTCTTATCACCTTTTCTCCCTTGAACTGACATGACCATATCTTGCACTTTCTTGTAACGCATAAGTGACTGCCGAAGCTCCTCAATTTTGCGATCCTGTCAACCAGGTAAGAGGAATTAAGAGAGATTGACAAGCTACTAAAAACAGCAAAAATAAAATTAATTTGGGAGATGGAGGCACCTTCTCTTCATTGGCTGCCATCAGTGATTCAACAGCTTTCTTCATTCTCTGGACTTCCATATCTGCGAAGCATAGAACACGTAGTAAAACCGAGGGCAAAGCTGACAGCTAGAGCAACACTTGTGAATGCTGACAAAGGACAGAAAACAACAAATTGTAGATCTCAGTTAGAGAGCTGAGGTTCAACAGAGACCTCTGAATGCAGTGTATACAGTTGAGGAACTCCATTTGGTATTCTCTGAGAGTGCACACAGACAGTAGACAGCACTGATCTCTTTCTCTAGTTAAGAGGTCACAGTGCTGCTGTAAGTGATGGAAGGTGGCAAAGGACTAGACAGACAGAGGTGACAGAGGAGGTGCTGAGAGCAGCTGGAGGGTGGAAGAGGTGTTACTGTTGAAGGAGACAAGCAAGAACACACAGGCTACTTGTTGGACACAATGTTGTGGACAGGACACAATTATCATGCTCAACAGCTACCAGATACCGCCTAAATCTGATTTAGACATTTGTGTTATTCTACATTTTATTAGTGTTTTGTTGTATTTTTCCCTGAGGTTAACATCTCACTTCAGTGGCTGTATGTACCAAAAATTTCTCTTTTAGAATAAAAAATTCTTCAAATGCTATTCTTTAAAAAATTTTAATAGAGGTGAAAAAAATAAGTACACATCTTATACAGAGAACATTCTACACATTTTAATATACAAGTTTTGATAATCTACTGAAGTTAACATACTAGGAAAAACCAAACATGGCCTGTGCAAACGTTATTGACAATTTATATTTTTATATTTTGTATTTTTACCAGTATGTTAAACTCAGCTAATTTAAGCCTGTTCTGTGTAGAGGATGTGTTACAAATATGGAGTGAACAGAATGTTTTCTACCTTTAACAATGTTTACATATTACATTGCAGTGTGGTTCCAAAAAGTGATTTTCCATGATCCTAATCCTTCAACAATTTCTTTTTTTATACCCCAGTAACTGTCTGTATTTACTGGCTCAGTAAAACTCCTCCTTCAGTTCATAGAAAAGCAAGCATAATGAGTACATACATGCAGGCTGTGAAAGATGAGCAAGAGAAACAATATATAGGCATAAATAAATGCATAAAGTAAACCTCCCTTACGTTTCTCTTTGAGCCTCTTTTTAAAAGTTTCCTCTGTATGGTAGACTGTATAAGACAGAGTAATGAAATACAATATCTTTTGTTATTGCTTCTGTCAAAACACTGTCCATTATTAAATGGAAACAGACATGCAGCAGTTATATAAAATCACATGAAACATGATAAATGTAAAATGTTAAAATGCATTCTATAATAACCCCTTGTATGTTTCACCAAAGGGTAGATGTTAGCACAGTAACATCAGACAGACGCGTCACAACTTGACCCTGAGGTAGTTTCCCGAGCATGCTAGGGCAGGTGATGAGCTGATTAATAGTGCCTTTTAGGCACTCACCTCTCTCTGTGCTCTCTGAGCCTGCAGGTGTGGGTGATCTGGACCCCGTCTCATCCTGCAGTCTCTTCAGTTCCCCATCTCTGCCTTCCAACTGCCTTCTAACTGTAACCAGCTCCTCCTTAAACACACATGCCCAGACACACACACAGATCATGAGAAATATTACTTTTGAAGATTTTGAGTTAACATTACACCACAAACCAACAAACCACAACCACATTTTGTTTTTGCAGGGATATGAATGTCTATGTAATATTTTTATTACATAGTTACTAATACTGAGAAAATCATACTGCAGATTAGAATATAAACTCCATAGACACCAATAGTGTTTGCAAACTTCTGTTTGAAAGCTACTTTGTAAGCCTATTCGCAACCTTACACTGCTAATACTGATCTGACAGCTCATATTTTTAAGTTTAAACTTCCATCAAAATCCATCAAAACCTGTGATCGTGCTTCAACTTGAAGCAGGGCGAGGACTGTGATTTCCACCTAGTTCACATTATAGATGTAAATTACCTATAGCTGATATTCATTAAAATACACTTTATTACATTTTGTTTCATTTTAAATCTAGTGTACTGAAGTACACCTACAAAATAACAGACCTTGGGGAGCAATGACAAAATTGGGGAAACGAAGCACTGTTTGGCTGGAGAGAAAATGCATCACTTTAACTTCATAAATAAATCCAATGTTGGCATGTTGGTTACGTGTTCCTGTTTTAACTGAAACTTTGAGGCATTTTTCCCCAAAGCTTATGTTAAATAAATGAAACACCTATGGAACATGTCGGTCCTTGCTGAGACAACTTGCCAAAACAAGCAGGGTTCTGGCTTGCAGGTATTAAAATATGCTGCACAATAATCAACCGTTTAAGAAATCTCCTAATATCCAACCCTGAGAGGTGTATGAATGATTAAAAATAAGTGCTACTCAGACCACAACCCTGTGATATCACCTTCAATCATGACTGGGCTTTTTTAATTTGCTGTATTTGGCAAAGCCAATATACTGAGCTGGCTGCTTTAAATACAGAAAGCACCTTAGTGTGAATGTTCTTGTTTAAATGACTGAGTGGATCTCTCCTTCTGACCTCTTTTTTTTTGGCTGCAGAATTCACCTTCACAAGATCTGATGGATACTAGTGTCTTCATAGTCATGACAGTTAAAATAAAAATTTACTGTAATTCAGAACTTTTTAATAAGCATTTTAGCTAATCTTTAAATTTCATGCTTCAGAACTATACAATGCTCAATACTCGTTGCTCTATACTTCACCAGAGTTTGTAACAAATCAGATCCAACAGTTAAATAAAAAGCTTTAGACTGGCTGCCTTTCTTTGAGTAAATTTCAAGCCACATCTCACCTACTATACATTGATGGTCTGAGTTTTATACTGTATGCTAATAGTAAGATGATGACTCGCACTATATTTTTGGACAACAACTGACATTACAATCAGTCTAAACAATCATAACATTTAGCCATTTAACCTTTTGGACTACTGACCTATCAGAGTACACAATTAATACCGATAATAGAAATAAAAAATAATCTAATATTGAGCTATCAGAATTCATAGCCTTTTAAAATTATGTTTTTATACCAGTCAGTCCAAAAATTAAACATTGACTGGCATGCAAATATATTAAAAAGACTGTCTTACAAGGTAAACAGGTGTACAGGAATATATATACAAAAACAAAAAACACAGCACAAAGCAGTCACCCTGAGGTACGCCAACCTTGAGTGCCTGGATTTTGTGTTCCTTCCTTTGTTTTTCATACTGCATCTGGCCCATTTTGATTTTCAGGCTAGACAGCTTAGCCATTAGAGACTAGCATTGGAGAGGTTAGCCAGGAAGGAAGAGGATAGTCAGAGAAATTCAAGAGAGACAAAAAAAAGACACTTGCAGAAAGGAAAAGAGATGAGAAGTCAAGCCATGTAATCACAAAGATAATGGAAGGTAAAGGAAACACAACAGTTAAAGAGAAAGTGTATAAAGTATAAATGTTACAGCAGTGACAATAGATTGAAACACTACCCAGATAGATCACGATATAATATCAGACTGAACAAAAGGCTCATCTAGCTTACCTTAGTGGACTTCAGTTTCTTCTCATACTGTAACCGTTCGCTGTCCAACTCAGAAACTCGATACCTCAGTTCATTTATCTCCAAAATTAAACCCTGAAGAAAAAAAAAAGGTCCATATTACCACCAGTCCCTAGGAGACTGATGTGTCCAACACCTCAGTACTAGTGATTAATTCACTGATTCACTGTTCTGTGCACTTTTTAACATATGTACCTGCCCAATCCAGTGAAGAAAGAAAAGCTTGTCTAGATGGCATCGGGACATACAGTAATACCCTGCTTTTTGCACCCGCGTATAGTGAAAAAGTGAAAAAAAAAAAAACAACCCAAAGAACCCTAAATATGCTCACCGAACTCCAATTTCATTTTAAACTCAGTTTAATGCATTACCCTTAAAGAATTTAATTCCCTGCTGAGATTTGCAACTCAGAAGGTCACTGGACAAAAGTATTGAGACACCACGTTGAGGTGGATGGTTTCCCTGATCTACTTCGGCTAAAATTACAAACGAGGGCTCGTTGTAAATGTTTCAATGAGTCCCCTTGTGTGAAAAAATTGTATTTTTTTTGCCACAAAAAACCAAAAACGGAGGATATTTGCAGTTTCCGTGTTAATGTGGGAATTTCTGCGTAAAACTACTCCAGATCCACGTAAAACTGGGGGTTTACAGTAAATATATAGCTCAACCCCTGCTAGGGTCTGTGGTAGTGTAGGTGGTCTCCAACTGGACACTGGACACTACACCTGCACAAACTAACCCTCCGATAGCCATCATGACCTTAATTCTCATTCACACTGTTATGGACTCAACTCTTGTTCTCATTATCTTTAGTACTTTACTAATTGTAACCGCCAACAATATTATGTGGCTTCCTCTCATTAACCTGAATACTCCTGTCAAACTATAGGTAACTTTAATCTCTTGTTGTTAATTACTTATGTCCCATAGTTCCTCCTTAAATTAACTCAATAATAACAATTGTGTGTTATGTTTTGGTTTTACCATCTGGTGTCAACCTTAGGGGAATGGGTTCCTCCCTTTGAGTTCCTCTAAAGATTTCATCTTCCTGCACCGAGTGAGTTTGTAACTGCTATGGCCCTTATGGGGGTTCGGATTCAAATTTCTGTAAAGCTGTTTAAAGAAAATACGTTTTCTAGAAAGCATTATACAAATCAATTTGACTTTACATGGCCATACCAAAATGTGTGTTCAAGTGGCAAAAATGCAGCTTACATGCACATAATCTGACTGGATATTCAATCTTACAATATAGTGCTTAGTATCTCAAAGGGAGACAAACAAGAACTCAGTGACATTTACTTCCATTGAGAACTGGGGACTTTTGAGGACAAACTCTTTGTCAGAGTGTCCAGGAGGAGATTTATGATTCAGTAATCAAGCCTAAACTGCCTGAAGGCATAAATACTTTAATCCATTGTAAATATTCCAGAGCATATAATAAGACATGTGTATTCAAACAACAGTGAAATAAAAATCTACTTCTACTTTAAAATAATTCTAGAGGAAGCTTCCAGATATAGGACTATTAATAAAGTCTCTTTAAGCATTGCTGTGCCATTAAATCATGGGACTGAGCAAAACAAAAACAAACACACACACACACAACAGGAAACTGGTCTGACCTAAAATATGACTGTCCTTCACCAACACACTTCTTAGTAAAAAGAAACAAATCTAGTGCACTTGTGTAGACAGTGTGCATTTCAAAAAAGGCCCTGCTGCATACAGCATGTGTTATTTGAGCTTTAAAAGATTTTGGTTTAGAGAAGACAGGGAAGTGTCATCTCAGTCTCTAATCTAAGAGACACATCAATAAAAGGAGAATCTGTTCAGACTCAAGTTCTCCATATGCTTTTTGCATTATTATATACTAATGGTCACCATACGTTTTGTCCAAGGAGAAAGTAGCACCAAGAAAAGCCTGAGTTTCTTTAACTTTCACCAAAAACGTGAAAAAAAAAATGAGCACCACCTAATTTTACAGAGAACACAAGGCCTCCATCTGTTTCACCAAGTCCATCACTATCCATTAAGTCACCAGATGTGTCTTTCCACAGCATGAGTACAGACCCTTCCCATAGGTCTAGGCTCAACACCCACACTCAGGAAACTGCATTCTACTCTCAGACTTGCAGATCATGGAGGGAGCAAAGCTTCCGCAGTAATAACTACTTTCCAGGGAGAAGAAAAGCCACCCAAAACAACTTCAGAGGGGAAGTGGCTTTTGGCAGAAACTGTACTGCTTTAGCCTTTGTCCAGATAGTAAATGAAGCACAACCTGGATAAAAGTCCACTAATCTAATGGACTGTGTACAACACAACACTGTGACTGGAAGTCAGCCAAGTGCCTCTCAGATTTCATTACAGTTACAAAAAACATAAGACATCTCGCAGATGGATTTTCAACAACAACAAAAAAGTTCCCCACCTCACTTTCAAAGTCTATTCTGTCTTTTTCCAAAGATGTAAGCTTTAGTTTCAAATTGGAAATCTCAGCCATCAACTCCAACTTTTGGGTCTCCAGGGCTGACCTAAGGATGAGCTCCTGAAAGCAAAAGAGAGGTAGAAAATTAAAAAGTGCATAGCTGAGGTATCATAATATCTAGACAGCAGCTTTATCCTTGAAGTTATCAAAGTGGGCCAGAGTGCAGAAGGTCTAGTTTGATATTGCCTGGGTAAAAGTTAGCTAATTTTCTTCCTGTATCAGTATTACACCCTCTATCAAAAACACCAAACACCTGCTTGCTACACAGTTCAGCACAGTTTTGATCCAACTCCTAGATTAATTTGCTTCTAGATAAAATTTACTAAGCATATGATAAACAATATTTTTGTTGTTGAAGTATATTGTGACAGATGATGTTGACCTGATTCAAACATTTACATTTTAAAATACTTCGTCTTGGTAAGGCTTCAAATATAGTGAAAGCACCCTGCAATGTACCCTTACCTGCTGTAACATTTCCTCGGTGGCATTCAGCTTTTCGCGATGTTCCTCAAGACATAGGTCCAGGTCTCTTATCTTTTCTCCTTGAGCTTCCACTTGGTCTGTCAAAACACTCACCTGCAATGCATAGATTTACTCTTATGTCAAGTTTTTTGCCTTCCATTATTGAGTTGTATGAAATCAATGAAAGTATTTATGTATATTAACTAGGGCTGCACGATATTAGGAAAACATGTGATATGCGATAATGTTGTTGAGTGTTGCGATGGCGATATCACATGCGATAAGTAAGTAAAAATTTAGCCTTTATAGTGTTAATGTTTTTCTGCTATGGATTTGCTGGTAAAAGACACCAGACGCTGACTAGTCTATGCAGAAAAAAAAATGAAATGCTTGCATTTCAACATGTTTTTTTTTTTTAAGAATTTACTTAAACAAAGCATTTTAATGCCTCCCATAAAACATTTGAACCATTGAACATTGTTGGAAAAAATCTGAAAATGTTTTTTAATCATTTTAAATCTTAAATAAATGTAAAAATAATTTAAATTATAGTTAGTTCTTAGCCAGAAAATATAGCAAAAGGAACAATCTAGAACAGCAGCACAGAAGATGAAGAAACTGCCTAGTGATTTTTTGCCCTCTTCTCTAAGGCACTGGGTGAAAAGGTTTAGAAAAACACCATATTTTGCAGTTCAGTCAGTCTTTGGTGATATGGATATTGCACATGTTGATATCGTGATGACAATAAATCTGCGATATATTGTGTAGCCCTAATATTAACCTAACAAATATACAAATAAATAAATGAATATATGAAACATGCTCAGCACTTCCAAATTTACCTGAAGAACAAGGGATTCCTTGTCACTTTCAAGACGATTAAGTCTGTCCTGATAAAGGTCGCCAGTGACTGAAATGTGTCCATTTGACTGTAACAGAAAATTAAGACAAGATAAACTTATTTTAAAGTTTATTATCTATTATTGCTACAAGTACCAAGACAAATGAAATTAGAAATGGCTACACTAAAACAATTAGCTAAGAATGGGGAAGAATGAAAAGCTTGTCAAGGAATTACAAAGTGGAGCTTAAACGCTGCATACCCAACTGCTCTTTGTTCTTCTAACACCACCTTAAATGGTGAATGAAGTAACACAAATCTTGGAGTAAACAGACCGAGTTATGGTATTACATGCTGACTCTGGCATTCCTTTGGCAGACATCCAAACCCCTCTCTCCTTCTCTCGCATACAGCTAGAACTAGTTTCTTGATTTAACCATCATATAACCATCATCTGGGCATCAAGTATATTCAGAGAGAGAATGCTAAGTAAAAGAAAACAGGCAGTTGCCAGAAATACAATTGAACAAAACAAAAGAACTCTTGTGCACAAACACTCAAATATAAATTCCAATTCTATTTGCAGCATAGCAATACCATACTATTATTACTATTTCCCTGTATCTAGTAACAAACAGCAGTAACACGACACTGTTATGAAGGCAGAATGCATACCAGGTGGCCCTGCAGCCACTCCACCAGGCAGTCTGCAGTAGAGTCAGGGATTTGGCAGCGTAGTCCCTCTCTTTCTTCTGAGTCCATCAGCTCCACAACCCCTCTCAGATCCTCCAACAGGTGCAGGGCCCGCAGACCCCCCATGAACGGTGATGTTGGAGACTGACAGTCAAAGATACCATTGGAGTAGTCTAGTGCCTTGGAGCCTGAGAGATGTTGACAGCATGTCAAAACATTATGCGTCCAGATGCGTCCATCACAACAAGATTTTAAGCCAAATGGAAGAGAGGGGTTCACTAGTATGAATAAATGAAATGTTAATAACAACATCAAACACTACTTAAAGATCACGGCATAGTCAGTAGAGTTGTATCAGGATGAGCTGAATAAAAATAACTTGCGTACGGGAGTATAAGGAGTTCCTCACTTGTAAGGCTTTAATACTACAATAGCCAATTTCAGTTTACCGTAGCACACAGCAATAGCATTCAATTAATAATTCACTCCGAGGAAGTACAGCCACGCAACCAAATGAAACCTCTTTTAACGCATAAATTCTCACAGTGCACCATTAAGGAATAATTGTTTCCAAATCAAGGCATAGCCAAGAAAGACACAATTATCCAACATAGTGGACCAAAAACAATGTGTCCTTCTATTGGGCTTTAAGAAGAAACACGCCAGGGCATAGAAGGCTTAAATAGACCAGAATAAAGACTATAGTTGCTAAGACCTTGAGGCATCATGTGATGTGACAGGCTGCTTCCACTTGAAATGCCAACCCTATTATTAAATAGTGCTGAAAAGCAGCATTACTTCATAAGCCAGTTCATTGAGACTTAGTATCAGTGACAAATCAAATGACTATGGCAGTCCCAGAATACCATACCCCTCTCTTAATTCTTAGTTCTCGTACGCTATACTTGTACACTGATAAAAAGGAAAGAATTTGAAAATAGCTTTTACAGAAATCATGAACAACATTAAGCTGTATATGGAACATGTGGTATATGCTAAGGATGCAATTGTACTTTTTTTAAAAGATGGTCCAGAACTTACAACAAAAATATGCACTTTATTGGATTTACCTGCTATGATGCCATCCATTTGCTCCAGGGCAGCTGCCAACATGTCACTGGCATCAGACATCATCTTCGGTCAACTGAGTTAGTCCTGGAACAAGCACATCAAATAATACGCACTCCAGGCATGGAAAAATGATTCAGCAATGGTTTAAGGAACATGATTTCATAGTTATCAGCAAGATTGGGAATCTGTGATTCTGTGCTGAACAAACTATCCTGACCCATGGAGGTCTAAAGGGTCTGGTGTTTATGGTCATGTAGAAAGTAGAACAGTATTTTCACAAAGAATGTGAATGAGAGACAAAAGGGCAAACAAGAGTTTAATAACAGAGTGACATGACCTGTAATTAACTTGCAAGAAGAAGTGCATTGTGGCACAGGTGAAAAGGTGAAGCAGTTTGTACATGCATTAACTGATCATATTACAACCTGATGAGTAGCAGGTCATTTTCTCCTCATAAAAAAGGGGATCATTCAATAACAGTGCACCACACAAGTTCTAGTGAACCACACAAGACTGAGGTGCACTGGTTTGCCATGTTCTTGCTCTAATGTCAGTGAGCACAGTAAATCTTTTGGGTGAAAGGCTGGATGATTCTTAACTTGTCCACTGTTTCTTAGGTTACCCAGTCAGGATACAACCACTGGCCATAGATTTGAAAGAATAATTGAGCCATTTACCCCAATTATTGGCAGTGTGTGCTGCTGCGTGGGACACAGGGCACTCTGTTGAGGGACCAGTGGAGGCACACAGTGAGGCTCTATTGGACCACCGCCTAAGAACACAGCAGAGGCTTTCTCCAAGTCTCGCTCTTCAAAACAAGCAAAGAGCAACCCTGTCATGTTCTCATATCCACTCCTCCAGCATGGAACACTTTGTGCTAAAATACTCCACACTTGCATATACAACTTCCAAAGCGTTTTGCCAGTTTAAGAACAGCTGTTTGGGCCACTGTTGACATAGCCTTGCACTAGTACATTTTATTTGACTGCGCTCAATTCTCTTTTTTTGGAATCTGTGTAAGGTTATTTCCTGAGTTTTACTATGGTGAATGAAGTACATTTTTGACAACGCATTTGCTTGTGATTTTCCAGGTTGGAGAAACTGTTTAATCACCCGGCTGAATGCCTTTTTATTTAAACAGCTGGTCTAACACACTGGTGACACCCAGCATTCAGGAGGCGGTTTTCACTTTCATGCTCTCCATGTTTTATAGAAACCACCCACAAACACACACCACATCAAAGAAACAAAACCAGTGTTAGACTATGTGTAAACCAACACCCCACTTTAGTCCACAACTTTAACACACGTTACAGTGGCTCAAATACGTCTTTGTAGATGGATGATTATTACACTGACGCGATGCTGCTGGAAGGAACATTGTGGAAGTCAAGGCTTAACAAAAGCTATGAATTTACCAAAGCACTAGACCCTAGCATCCCCCAGCAATCTCAAAATTACATGGCAAATGCTGTTTTCAGCAAATTACCATTTTTGCGGCATTCCTCAGATGGGAGAGCATTAATTTGTCAAGAGACAAATACTGCCAGCCTAGCTTATCTAGGCGAATGGATTTGACAGAAATCCTTTCAAGCAGTGTCAAATTTCATGAAATGCCTTTCTCTTCAAATAACATAATTCTTCAAAGTCTATAGCAAGTTCTGAATTTGTAAACTTCCTGGTTTTGCAGTGGTCACACTTCTGGCAAAAGAAATAGGATTCAGAGACCGTTCTGCACCACAGCAAAAGAGTACAAAACCAAAAGCATCTGAAGAATTTCAGCTGCTTTGAAAATAGATCATATAACAAATGATGCACAATATCACATGCATTTCACATTGATGATGCAATTCAGCATGTTCTAAATCACAGAGACTGATACACAGTTAGACAAGCAACAGTTTTGTCTTGAGATGTTGCTTCACTTTACTTTCAGGGTCACACTGAGAGAAAGCAAGCTCACAGTTTCAAACCCAAAACAGTTATAACTTGAGAATCAAACAACCACAAACAGGAGATGAAGAGACACGGAATGTTGTGAGTAGGGATGCTCCGATCAGGATTTTTGCCACCGATACCAAGTACTGATTTTTTGTCATGGTAATCGGCCGATACCAATGCCGATTCTGATGCTTCAAGTTTATATAACTGATATGTAAGCTC